>JAQGCN010000551.1:0-18739 GCA_034699725.1 Friesea truncata
ATTTGTTTTGATTGCATAATTGTATGCTGCAACTGGATCCACTAACATGGGATTAGGAGGAGGGACAGGCTGTGGTGATGATGATTGTGATTGTTGTGATGCTCCTCCTGTTGTGATTGTGTTGTCTTCAATTGCTTGTTTATAATTATTTAAATCCCTGTCAAATCTAATGGATTCTCCTGAAATACGAGAACGATAAGATGGTGGTTGTGATGAAAGTTTGGGTGACGCTGTTGAAGAAGTGGTGGTTGTCTCAGTCACAGGATCCACCAAAGTTGTAAAAGATGGAGGATGTGGAGTTGATGATGGTAATGGCGTTGGTTGTTGTGTTGTAGTTGTAGGGACAACATTTTCTCTGTGATAATAATTATTATTATTGTTATGTCGTATATTTCTCATTGTTGTATAAGCCGAATCAATTTCTCCTTCTTCCTTGAGTCCAAATTGTGGTGGTGGAGCAGGAGTTGTTGTAGTTGATATTTTAATGTCATCTTGTTCTTGACCTCGGAGATTCTTAAATGGATCCAATCCACTATTTGGAAAAATGTAAACTGGATGACCAATTTTTTCACCTTCGGGATGACATCCACTTGAATCAAATTGAATCACACAAAGGAAAACAACACCAAATAATCCTAATTTATTAAACATGATTAAACTGAATAGGATAAATTCTATTCCTTTAATTTAACTCAGTGACAACTGCGGTTCCAGCTCAATCCTGCCTACCCTAACTCTAAACTACAACTGAAACTTCAATAAAAAATACAGGTACAAAATGTATTAAGAAAGAATCCTGAATTTGACTAAGAATTTTGTAAAGGATTATTTATTAACTGACAAGAAAATGAATACATAACATGTAAAAAGTAAGAAGAACAGGTAAGAAAACAAATGATAATAATAACTATTTTAGATACTGGATTTCCTCCTGGAACTTATCATTTATGTGATGATCGTTTCTTTCTAGGATCGTCTTCTAGCAAACTTTTCATCATTTTACCGAGTCGATGACCTCGTCTTAATTCTTTTAATTTGTTCCATAGAATTACTGAGCATAGGATACAAATCCGATCCCTCAACAAATTCTCCAGTAGACCCAATTATATCCTGAGACGGACGACCATAAGCCAATGAACTCAACAAAGTAAATCCAAATATCAATCCAAAAATATTCATGATGATTGCTTGAAAAAGTATTGAAAAGAAATGTCTTAACTAAATGTAAGGACTAATAAACCCTCTAACCCAGGGGTGTCAAAAAGTTGTGAAAGTGACATAAGGTCTTAAGTTGCATGACCCGTCTGTCTTAATTATTTTTGAACAACTTTTGTATAGTTCATTTTTGATGTTTACGAGCGCGACTCCAAGATTGACGTTGGCGTGTGACCTTACAAGTTCACCACAGACAAAATGTCAGAGGAAAAAGTTGTTCAAAATTTAATTGTAAACAACTTTTGTAGAGGTCATTTTTGAGGTTATGAGGAAATCCGATGTTGACCTTGACCTGTAGCCTTAAGGGGTCACGGCAGAAAAAAATGTCAGAGGAAAAAGTTGTTCAGATTTTTATTCTAAATAACTTTTGTAGAGGTAATTTTGTGGCTTATGATAGAACAAAAAAGAATTCGTGAAATTTTACTATGTACTTTTTGTGTCCAGCGACAGACGGACGGACAGACAGACGGGTCCAAAAACATAAAGTAGCTTTCGCTACATAATAATGGATAGTTCAAGCATTTTAATAAAAATTAGAGTGAAGCATCTTTGCAACTTTTGTCATTTTTGTTTAACCTGGCGCACCTGGCGGCAGCGCCGCTCAATTATGGCCAATTAAGACTATCAGACAGCATGGCGTGTTTTTTTGGCGGTTTACGATTTGGCGTGTTGTATTGTAGCGTGTTTGGTGGTGGTTGTGTCTTTTAGATGGATGTTGACAGAAAACGAGACAAAGTTTCTTTTTAATTTTCACCTCGTTTTATTATCTAATTTGTCAGTCAATTGAAGCACTGCTCCAATTAATTGCCGTCGTCACAATCATTCGTACGTGTGAATGAGCAAGGAGCAAGAATGGAATCTGAGGTAAGTATTCTTTGAGTTTTAAATGTCAATTTTCTCAGTTCTTAATTTGCTCTAATCATTATTTTTACTTCTAATTCAGTTAATTTTGAATATTGGAGGAGATGATGGTGATGAGAAAATGGAAATCGATGAGCAGTTTTCTGACGAAGATAGTAGTACGGGTACGTATACGCGACCACATACCGCAATTATGAAGTCCCTACCTGCTACACCAGAAGTGCATACTTTTGGATCAACCGAAGCAGAAGGCAAAAGCGACGGAAGTACTGATACCAATGGGTTTACTGAGAGCAATACCAATAAAGTTAAACAAGACGATCCAAATCCTACTCAAATCGCTCCTTCAAATGTAATTAATTCTGATGGAGAGGATACTGAATTTTTGGTGCCTATCGACTTAGACCACGAACAACAGGTATGTTAAAACTGAGTACTACATTAATCCAAAAGCGTAACCTAATTCTTTATTTTATTATTAGAATAAGCTCCAGATACTCGTACCAGTTAAAATTTTGGGGAGCTGCGTGGACATTCGATTTGATAAAACGACGAAAAGTCGAGCATATTATAACCATTACTATTTGCAAAGTATTCAACTGACAAAGAATAAGGAAATGTGGGAAAAGGTCAAAAATGATTCATTTGGTGAGGACGAGGATCCGGCAGAGTTGGTCGAGATCACCATTCCTTCAACAAATCAATTGATCGAATTGTACAAAAGGTAAGATTAATATTCTAAAAAATATTGCAGGAAATTGAATAATTGAAACTATTAAATTCTTATAGTTTGAATTTGTATAATCACAAATTGGCCACTCCAACCATGGATAATGTAGATTCACAATTTCGTTTGGATTGTGTCCTGATTCGAGGAGTAACTGGCTTGAGCACAAATGATATCTTTCTCTATCTTCGTACTTACAAGCAGTTACCTATCAAACTAGAATGGATCAACGATACTCAATGTTAGTTTATCTTTAATTTTATTTTAAGACTAGTACTGACTTAATAATTTTACTTCTAGGCATTGCTGTATTTAGTGATAAATATGAAGCTGGAAGATGCATTCTAGATTTATCAAAACGAATTTCAAAAACTGGAAGAGATAAACCTGAAAACTTTTCCTTTGATTCGGATTATGATCTCGTAGATGAAGTTCCATACAATTGGATTGAAATATCAATACCTCCATCTCATGCTTGGAGATTTACCGTAGCATCATTTCATGATGCTAAAGAAAAACCTGGTTTTTTGCTCACTTATCCAAAACAAAAAGATAAAAAACAAGTTCATGCTGAAGCACTCAGTGAATATTATCGAGAACATGGAAATCCTAATTGGAATGGTAATTATTTTCAGTTTTAAACTTTTGAAAGGTTCTTTTGAAAATGTTTTAATTTTTTGTTACAGAAAAACCTTCAATCTGGACAAAAGGTGGATTCGAAAGAAAAATGGTGCGAAAACGAAAAGCAATTGAAACTATGGAAGGAAAAAAATCAAATCCAGAGGCTCCACCAACTCTAGTTGATGATCCAACTGATGGGGATTTACGTATGAGCTTGAGAGAAACACGTGTTCCTATTAAATCAAGACTTGGAAACGTTCGACAAGTAAAGTCAGAACAAATTGTCGTGGAAAAAATTATTGATGAAGATCATCTTGAAGAAGATATTCAATTCCGCACAAATCGAAGAGTCACTCTAGTCGATGTTGTTGAGCCACATTTGGAAGAGAAAGAAGAATCAGACGAAGAAGGTCAAATTCATTCAAGTAGAGGAGATTCTCCTGATCCGGATTATCATCGTAGTAAGAGATCACGTGGTGGAAATTATGAAGATGGTAGAAATTGGCGTCGCTCGACTCAAAGATGGAACGGTTACCAGGGTGGAATGGTGGCTGATGCTGAGGAAGCTAGAAATTATCCTCCTCGTAATAGCAGGAACAGGATTCATTACAGAGGTAGAGGTAGTAGTGGTCGCAATCAAAATTCTGCAAATGTTCGAGATCGTATCGGCTGGTAATCAATCACTCATTGCTCCAACACAAAATATCAAAATACCTACACAATACGTCGAATCAACATCCTTCCGCATCAGTTAGGCAAGCCAAAAATTTCCCTTTGTTTTTTCAGAAATTATATCGCAAATACTTATATTTCTTCTAGTATTTTAATGCGTTAGTGAAATCCAGTGAGATTTAAATACAAATTGTTCTTATTTAAAAAAAATATTTTATAAATAATAAAAAGTTTATTTAAAACCGTTTTATTAATCCTTTTATTTTTTCAAATTAGGTTGTTTTAATTTACATTTATTTGAGTAAGGCGAATGAGAATAATGTTATATATTTTGCCACAGAAAATTAGATTTGAATCGTTTTAAATAACCCTAAAAACGTGACATCTTGAAATATTAATAATAAGTTAAAACTCTCATCTTTCCAATGTTTATGTTGGACGGATGAGGCAACAAATAAAATTAATAGAATGATTGTAGTGTAGTGATTGTAAAATAACGCAATCATTTTAAGCATTTTTTGAATCGTTGAGAATTTTTTCAAGCACGTTTGAACCATTTGGATCTATTTGTGACAACTCTCGAAAACCTTCGTCACCCACAAAGCATATTTCATGACCATCCTAAAAATAGAATTGTTCTTAACAATGAACAAATTAAGTTCAAGTTTCATACAAAAACTGTGTACTCGACTAGATCTAGTTGACACTTTATTTCCAAACAAAATAAAAGTTAGCTGAGTACTCAGTTTTTATAGGAAACTCTGACAAGGACTTACTGGATCAGCTAAAATAACGACTTGGACACTTGCTTTTCCAGGAGTGTCCAAACTGACGAATGGGGTAAGAACCGTTTGTTTATTTTTTTCCATGAGATCCTGAATTCCAGGTAGCTCTGAAGCTGGAACTGAGAAAGCAGCACGTCCAAATGCACTACCGTGATCTACTCCTCCTTCAATTTGTTGCAAGATCAACTTAGCATGATCCGGTCTGTATCCCAGAATAGCCTTTTTGTCACCGAGTTCATACACAGTCATCTTTGCAAAGTCTCTCCAGAATTCAATAGATTTCTCCAAATTCCTGGATGATAGTGTAAAATGAGTAAGCTCTGGTAGAGCATCATTTTCTAAAAGGAATATTACAAAAATTAAAAACAAAATCAAGTATATGGTGTAAATAATAAGTAATTTACGTGTGTCCTCTTTGATCCGAAAAGTATAGCCACATGGGGATTCGACAACTGTATATCCATTTTCACTCTTTGAAGGATAATTGTTTTGTTTTATGCCTTGCAAAGCAATAGGGGCAATCATCGTGATTCCTTGGAAATCATTTCCATGCTTATAAGAGTCAACTCCATAGTTATACGTGAGTTCGACAACGTAATTTGAATCCTCATGTCCATAACCAATCATCGTCTTACTCCAATTCAAATTATATGGACTGAAAAAATATTATTTGTAATTAATTATCCGTAATACAATACATCGTAATCGTGCTTAACTTACCCATTGCATGTTGCTTTGCAACCGCCTTCAAACTCTTCATGCCGAAGAACCTAAATCATAAATCAACATCATCATGGCAAGGTAAGGTTAAACTAACTAAAGTGACTGGGACATAATAAAATAAACCATTAATCTGGCCTCCTCACTCTCGTTAAGCTAACTTTTTTGACATTTGTTTTGATATTCGCGGCATCACAAACAAAAATACAGAAAGAGTAGAGGCCTCAAAGTTGTCCTAAAATTATATTAATTAAGGCCGGTTTTTAAGTTAACTCACCGTCATTCCGAGTATCTTAGTGTAGAAATCAATTGATGCTGCACGGTTACCAATCTTGAATACATAGTGTAGTGGTCGCCGTTCTCCCATATTGTGAAATACTAACTGACTGAAGAAAAAATAAAAGAGACAATTTCTTCGACTTGTGTTGTTGTGACACACTCAAACTCAAAAGTCAAGTAAAAAAACTCTCCAGTCAGTAGTAAAAAACAAAGAGTTGTAAAATTAATGAAAGCGGGAACTTAAATAATTTAGTTTTAGCGTCCCTGCGTCATCTACACATCTTATCACCTTCTTAAATTTATACTCTACAAAAATAAATTACAACAATGATGTACCAATTTTTACAATTTTAATAATATAATTAACATTTTATTATTATATTTTCAAAATCATTAACTTTTTTATTTCATTTTATAGGAATATTCAGAAAATATCAAGAATTATTACAAAGTTGGATATGTTTAATAAATTAACATCAACACATAAAAAATCAGAAATACTAATAATCAGAAGTTCTACCTACAGCAGCACCAGTAAGGATAACACAAATTATAAAACAAAAGAAGAAATTTTACCTTCTGGTAAAAGGCGAAAAATAATTGTTGAGAATTCTTCATTAGTTTCAAAAGCTGAAGAGTCTTCTGCAAAATTATTCAAGTAAGAATATTTTTTAAGCAAAGCAAAACTTTACACTTAAAACTTTGTGAAGTTATAAGAGTTTTTTGTTTTAGTCCATATTATAAATAAGTCTGAATAAGTATAAATAATAATTATTTTTATTTTCCAGTACATTGATGAGTGAAATTGAGTTCAATACTAAGAAAAAGAAAATAGCCCTTGAGGGAGTTCGACTTATTGAAGATGCACTACTGGCTAACTTTAAAATGGAGAAACTTTTCATTCTGAAGAGCATAAAAGAAGTTCCAGAGAAAATTAAGCGTTTGATGAATGAAGAAGTGGAAGTTCACAGGCTGGGACAGAAAAATATGCAACTTTGGTCGGCAACAACAGCCCCTTCGGGACTCATTGGTAAGACTGTAGAAGACATGAAAATTCAGTCTCTCTTCCCTAGTCCAGTTAGGGAAAAGTGTCCTGATTGGATGCGCTTTAGGTCGAAATATTCTAGGATTATAATCTAATTCCTCAATACTTGAGAAATTCAGATATCACTTTTCGAATTTTCATACTGCTACTAAAACCCCAAAAGTAAAGTTAACTTTGTCTATACTTTTTTTAAAGTGTACACTTTTTAACAAAATTTACAGAATCAAAATGGGATTGATTACATTTATTTTTTGTTCAAATGAATTAATTTGCAAATATTTTGTAATTTAACATAGGAAGTAATGAAAAAGGTTTATGAAAAACTTATCTGTATTTTTAGGCTTTTGTAAAATATTGTTGTATACAAGCCCCCAATCTGATACTTTTTCCCTAACTGATATCTCTTCTAGTTCTAATCTTTCTAAATCCACGTACGTTCTCCTATATACCATACCATGAAAATATGCTCGTAAATGGCTGAACATCAATCCGACACATATGGGGTCTCCTTCAAAAACTTTTATTCCAACTTTCTCCAGAGATGAGTTCACCTGAAGCTTATTATTTTCTAGACAAGAAAAAGGGAATAAAACCTTTATTTTCTGTATTTCTAAACTAAATAAGTTGCTGGGAAACTGGTGGTATCGTGGTATGGTGTGGTCCCTTTAAGCGTATTTCTATTGATAATTTTTAATTTCGTTTACCAAAAATTCCTAACTTGGTTTCATATGGTTCTTTTTTTAATATTTTCTCTTTTAAGTATCAAAATTACGAAACTAAAACTAACAACAAATGTGCTTTTCTCCCAAATTTTTTATTAATACGAAAGGGATATCTTTTACAGAGTTTATGAAAAGAAAAACTTAATAAAATGTTTTGTTGTGTAGGGATTTTTCCAAAACCAGAAATAAAAGATGTTATTGCCAGGAATCAGAGCCAAAACTTACTAAAGATCGGAGGACTCCCACTAACAGTAATATGTGACAATACAAGAGATCCTGGAAATTTAGGTTCCATTTTAAGAACCGCAGCAGCAGCCGGTTGTAAAAGTGTTTTATTGTCCAAAGGTAAAATGAATAGAGTTTTATTATATTTTTTTGTTCAAAAATAATAATTTTCTACATTTTAATTTTTCATTTAGGGTGTGTTGATCCATGGGATATGAAAGTACTACGAGGTGGATCTGGTGCTCATTTCCGAATTGGAATATACAATAATATTCGAATGGATGATATTGGAAGTTATTTCCAGGTAAAATCAGCGGAAACGGATTTAACACAGATTGGAATATTTTTAGCAGACAGTAAAGAGGAGGAAGGAGAAACAAAAATTAGGATTCCATGCGTATCTTATACATCTATAGATTATACAAAGTTTCAAGAAATCTATCTTCTTCTTGGAAATGAAGCTGAAGGGATTGGTGATGACACTTTGCAAATTATCTCTAGTTTAAAAGCTTCTTTTGAAAATTCTGGTGTTTCGGTATTCATGAATCGAATTCATATTTCACTATTAAACAGAGTAGAAAGTTTGAACGTTGCTAATGCTTTTGGAATATTAACTTTTGAAATCCGGAGACAATTTGATTCAAAATCTTAATTTTTTCATACAATATTTAAAAAAATATATTGTAAAAATAAAAGCATAGTCTTTTTCTGTGTATTTTGGAAATTAACAACAAAGATTAATTCTATTATTAGTTTCGGCTTGTTGACAACTTTGTTAAATATTTTTTTTTTAAATGCATTGCAGTTTTGATATTCTCGAATTTATTAGAATTGTTTCTGAAAAAATGAAGTGAAAGTTTGAAGTAGCTGAAAAGTAGATTAGATAATGCAGACAGGTCACGACACGAAAAGGAACCGGAGAAATTCGTTTCTTGGAGGTGACAATCGTCGCCTGAGTTTATTGACTGTCATCAGTAGTGAATTGGATTCTTGGGACGTGAATTGGTTGAGATGTCGTCAACAAATAAGAAAAGAAAAAAGTACGAAAAGTGAAAGTTGAGAGAAAATTTATGATTTTCCAAACTTTATTTTTTCTTCCTCTTATTCTTATTGTTTCCTAAACTTTCACACTTGGGAAACATATTATATTTTTTAATTATATTGATGTGTTATATAACAATAAAGTAATATTTAGTTAATGATGATGATAAGTAAATCTTGTATAACTTGAAAGGTGAGTTATACTAAACAGGTGACGAAGGGATGTTGTTTTTCTTCAGATCAAAGCAAAGGGTCTTGGTCTTAAAATCCGGTTTATAAGGTTTACAACGACGATTCCACCAAAGTCTCCAGCATCACTAACCCTTCTTTTACAACAACAACAACAGAAGAAGAAGAAGATGAAGATTCCAAGTTTTCTGAATCTCGTAACAAAAGGATTTTTTTAGGGAAGATTATATTTTGAACTACAAGTGGAGGAACCCAGACAATCCGACATCCCACACCAGCCGAAAACCCCGAATCTCCTTTCGTCCCTCCTTAGTCCCAGTCCCAATCCCAGTATTTCCTAACCTTACCATTCTTTCATGTTTCGCTTCAGTATTGAGTTTGACACTCCACGAGAAACTCACACGGTCGATTTTTACTGTTCCCTTTCCCAATTCCCTAAAATCTCCCCTTCTTCTTTTACAAGATCATATACATTTTCCCTTCTGTAAAAGAATTCAGATTTTAATATTTAATGTAAAAATGTGTGAATAAGAACATATTTAGTTTACAAATCATCAATTTATTAATATTCAAAAGAAAGTATAATCAAATTGTGAGATTGAGAAAATTGGAGAAATTCTTAACTTAAGTGTAGAGACTCTTATAATTTCAACAGAAGAATTTGAATTAATTAATCAAAATTTTATATCAAAATTAAATAATGTTACCAAAAGGATTTTTAATTTGAAGCTTTCAAAATGGAAGAAATTAGAAGATCAGTTTGGTTCATATTATGGATCTGCTTCCTTTTTGGTAAGAATATTATTAAATAACTTATTTCAATTAAATCAAATATTAATTATAAGTTTTCCCAATTTATAATATTAAGCAGCAAAAGTGCCCACATAAAAAGTAGCATTTTTGTTATATGAAATCAAAGTTACTTCTGATTTAAAAGGAAGTTTTTTTAAGTAATGTTTTAATTAAGGTCAAATTTTTATCTCATTTAATTTTTGTTATTTAAAATGACCCTAAAAATATCTTTATTTCCTTATATTGAATCTTATTTGTGTTTTCTGTTCTTCCAAAAAAAAAATTTTTAAATAAAACTGAAAATCAATTCAAATAGAAAAAAAGCTTAAATTGAATAGAACATTTAATAGATTCAATTTTCTTTCTCAAAAAAATCAAAGAAATCTTAAATATAAAACTAAAATCAATGATCGCTATTATTTTTAAGGTTTTGATCATTTTTTTTTCTTGTTGGGATTTGAAAATATTTTTATTCTAAAATTTTTCTTTCTAATTTTAAATATTTTTGCTCAATTTTTCAATTTTAGATTTGATATTACTTTGACTTTAATAGCCTATGAACAACTATTTATAGCTGGTTCACAATTGTAAGAGTTTTGTTTGCATAAAAATATTACCCTTCAGTTGACGATATCGTACATTAACTTTCTTAATTGCGAAAGCCTAAAAATGAAATATTTATTGAGCAAAAATAAATCCGAATTCTACTTGATGCATTTTGATGTTAAATTGTAATCGATTTGTAAATATTTTTAAGGGTTGAATTGAATTGCATAATATTGCATTACAAAATTCCAGCATCTATTCACAGTAGTCCCTCGAATTGAATGAATGGGCCTCATCTAAGGCCAGGCCATTGAGGTTTGGGTTCAAGTCCTTAGAACTTGGGGATACTCTTAGTCATCCTCCCTAAAGCACATCTGTTTAATTCGATACAGAAGTAAATGGAGAAGTTCTTGCTTTTCGGATGATCATTGTATTCTGATTTTAGAGATTGTTTTTGAAATGACACAAAAGGCAGTAGTGAGTGGTTTCAAAAGAGAATGGAGTGGAACAGATCCCATGGAGAGAGAGATGAGTCGTCATTGTCACTGGAGACACGACAAGGGGTAATCTCTGCCTATATCGTATAATTCCAACGGAGAAAGCACAGTGACATACCTCTCTTACATCACTCAATCCGTATTAATTATTACTTATTCAGGTTTTATAATCAACTCTTTACAAATAACATTTGTTTAAAATCATGTTAAACTTCTTATTTCAAACTCAACTATTTAATACATCTTGATTTTTAATATTCTAGTTTTTTCATTTGAGAAAGCATGACAATTATATATTTCCCCTTCATTCGTTTTTTTCCAACATCCCTTGAATAATAACTTGGGACACATGTCATAACAATTATAATTAACAGAGGAACTCAATCTAAATCCTATCCTACCCACTTGGGAATTTATCGGTCGCTTTCATAGGGTTGTTACATAAAACATTAAAATCATGATTCATTTTTAACATTTTTGTTAGCTTTAATTTTATAAAATTACACAACCCAATTAAATTTTTGGACTTGAAAAATTGGATGTTGAAATAAGTTTTAATATGTCAGATTCATGATAATATTGAGTCTTATTGTTAGTCGTAGGAATGGTATGGTGAAAGAGTTGAACCAAATAAGGGAGAAAAGAGCTTCTGAGGAAGACGTGCTTTCTCTCATTGAGAAGAGCCCATAGGTCCAATCATCTATCGGAAAAAACATTACGTTCCATTCATCTTGATATAAAATTCATGACGTCATAAAATAAGATAAGATGAAAAAGGGGAAAAGATAAGGTAAAATTTTTTAAAAAAAGGACAAAAACAGAATTGGAATTTTAAATCATCCAATCAAAATGTCCATCTTTTCACACCCTCTCTCCGTTGATCCATCATATTTCAAAGATGGAAAAAAAATGACTCATCCATATCCTATATTTTCTATCAAGTCAATAATTTAATATCCTTTAACTCAACTTTTCAATTTGATTTTATCTATAAATCTAAAAGTAACGAATCAGTTCTTGCAAGAATTGTAAAGTTAACACATTCTCGTTTTAAATTTTCTCAATTTAAAAATGACCAAATAAAAAAAAGAAACTAATTGCTTTCATTTACTCCAATAGCCTTGAAAGGAGTCTATTCCTAAAGATGGTTAAGAAATTATTCTATTAGATTCGTACATTATAGGATTCTCGGCAGATAAAATTTTTGGAGTTGGCGTACTCCATGAGTATCGATTCCACTGAAAGATCCGAGAAAGGGAGCACCACCACCATCATCGCCAGGAAAGCTCGTTTCGTCTATTTTTTCTTACTACGTCGTTTGCTCATAGGAAGAAAGCAGTGTGTATGAAAGCTAGACTGAATTTCAAGGCAAGAAAACGTCTTATATCCCCACTAGCCTTAGTTTCTAACTACTCAAACTAGCTGCTTTCTGTACATGATAAGAATAACAAAATAAGCGAAATGCTAGAATCTTACAGAAAATTCTACTATGTTAAAACTGATACCAACCAACGTACAGAGCGATGTCTGCTATGACAATCAGAATCTTCTGAATACTTACATAAAAAATTATTATGACTACTTGTACGCATATGGACTGGAAAACTGTGAGTCTTCTTTTTTTATTATGGCCTAATGTCAAAGAGGGCCAAGAGCAGGACTCCTTCATCAATCAAAATAAATTCCCTGTTTCCAATTCTCCATTGGAATTTCTCCAAGTAATTTTACATTTGGAAAGTATTCATTCAAGAGTAAATAGAATCAGTTTAAAAAAAATTTATTACATGATGAATGATTTAATTAAAGAATACATCATGTATTAATTAAAAATTTCCTACGAATTCAATTCTGAGAAAACTCTTGTTTGACGTAAAGTGGAATAAAAGGGAGGTTCAGGTTATGATACTTGTAATATCTATTTATCAGTAATGAAATTCGGAATACACAAATTGGTTAGAGTAAGTATGCTCACTCACTTCAAATGATGAATCAGGTTTTGAAGTTGCCTTAAGGCCTTCCCTGGATAGGATTCTTATTTACTAGTCCTTTGGTTCTTCTTTCTTATGTGAAGAAGTAAAATAAAGTCGCTGGAAGGTAGTCTGCTTTTCGTTATTTAAATTCCGGTTAAATGGAAGTGGGCTTAGTGGATAGAAATGAGGTGGGTGAATGGTCTGGAATAGGTGTTCTGAAATAAATTAGATTCTGGATCTTTAGAATTTCAAAGCAGGACCCCACCTAACCCGATTATTTCTTCCTTTCATCATGGCAGGTTCTACCTTCGAGAGCTTTATAATTGGCCTTTCTTTTACCTTTCCAACCTTAGAATATAAGTACTCAAATAGGTAACTTCTACTGTACTAATTACCGTAAGCCAACGTTCAAGTATAACTTCACATAGGAAGAATTGACCATTATAAAATACCTAGGAGCCTCGTTTCTTAATGCAAAATAATTTTGTGTTAAGTACCTTAAGGCTTATTTGACCAAAATTGCAATTTGTTTCTAAAGTTATGGATGTGATGAGAAATTAATTTTTAATACTCTTTAAATGTCATACTCAAAGGAATTCGAAGTGTATTTATTTAAATACTAATAGTTTCAAAGTTTGTTCAATCATTTATCAAATTGCATAAAAGGAATAAGATATTTTCATCCTGTATGCTTTTCATTTGAAGGATGAGTGCTTATAAATAAGTTTTTTTTTCACCGCAGGACATAAAATTAAGTTTATCCCATTTCATATGGGTACCCGTCGGTTTTTTTCTTTAGCAAAGCGAAGAAGCCATTGCATTAGGACATAACTCCGTCAAGATCTTTGTAAGAAAGAAGTTTTTATAGTTGAATGAAAACATAAAAGATTTGAGTAAACATAATTTTCTGAACACAAAAGAAAATTTATAAGAGTTAACATTGGAATTTTTGACTTTGAAATTAAGTATAAGGAAATGTAAAAAGGAAAGAATGCTGTACCGTATTACTCCGTTGCAAGAATTTTTGAGAAATTAAATCTTTACTTTCTCCAAAAAAGTTTTGAGGAAAAGTTTTCTCAAAGTCATAATTTTTTCATAAGTTGATAAAATTAAATAATTTTTGTCTTTATTTAACAGCCGGACTCAGTGGATTGGATATCCATTTTGAACACCGTGATGGTGGATTTTTTATTAGACCACCAAATACTGGTAGCAACAGTTCTCCAAATGGGCAGAGTAGTTCAGGATCTCCATTTTCTGGTGAACAAGGACAAGAGACCCTTGACACATCTTTTGAGAATGGAGACAGAAGTGAAACGAGTACAATTCAAACGAGTCATTTCACAGTTCTTCCATCGAGTCAACCCGTTTCTATACGTGTTACCTATGGACCATTCAGTACAAAACAAACAGTACCAGTTCGACTTTTGGTCCCGGATCCATTGGATTCAGATCTTCAAAATGGAACTTTGGGAACAGAAACTGAAATGATCCCACCACTTGATCTGAGTGCACATTTGGTAACACCAACAATTCCTAAAGATTCACCTATTCTTCGGGTATTGTTTCATGCGGGCCAAGCAGCATTTGGGCTACCTATGCCTGTCATGTCATCTTTACAGAATACTCCCAGGGGCCTTCGACAACAGCAGGTGGGTTTTAAGGATTTCATATTTTCAACTCTTAACTAAATGGAAAGGCCTTGAAAAAAGGACTTTATGAAGTAACCTTCATCATAATTTTTTTACGGTTTCATTCTTCATAAATTCTCATTCGAGAATAATTTCATTTCAAATTATTATTCCTTTGTATATGAATAAATAAAGTCATTCATACAGCGATAAATGTTTTTTTAAAAGATGAGTCCAAACGCTTCATGATAAAATTGACGAATTCTATGCTTATTTCCTTATTTCAGGCACCCGGTTCAGGAAGACGTCGAACTCGCCTATGTCTTGTTGCTCAAGCGACAAAAAGTCAAGGAGACATTGTCACCTCTAGCTGTAGCCCGGATTCACGAGACTCAACATGTCTTGCTGAATTAACTCTACCAATTCACTGGTGGCCAGATGGGACACTCAATGTCAACGAAGACAATGGAAATGGACCTGTCAAACCTACGAAAATTCCAATTCAGGTGAGAGTGACGCGGAAAGACATGATTATCTGATAAAGATAATAAATCAAAAACTCCTTAACTTTGAATCCTAGTGAGAATTTCAATCATTGAACTTATACATCCCCCACCCCTTTGATATAAAATTTTTAATGGGTAACCCACCTGGTGAACTTGAATAACCTTTTGTTGTCAAGATTAAATAAAATATTAATAATAATTCAAATCAAGGTCATGCTTTTGACATTTGGTGACTCGTTTCGATAAAAAGTAATCGTTGTAGTCTATATTGGAATAGCATGGGTTTCTATCAAATGAAATGCTGTTTCTCATGAATCAATTGATCTCATTTTGAAATAAATGAAAAAATTTTATATAAAAATTCCATTGTACACTCTTTTGGAGGAAATATTCTTATAATTTCATTTTCAATTTTTATTCTGATCAGGTCTCTTATTCTGTCTATGAACCGGAAAATGGGCATTGTAATGAAATTGGTATGTCAACGACGTATGGTTTTGGGATTCCGGGAGAAGGAAGTGGGACAAAGCGAATCCAAATTCAGCCACCCACGCCAATATCTACAGCGATTCTCATCAATGCCCAAAAATCGTATAGGATTGTCAAAGCAGATGCGAGTGACGCTGTCAAACTTTTGGTTCCACAGGGGGCTCTTTACCCACATACTAAATTCTATGTACCAGTCACCGTTGGAAAACATGACCATCATTCAATCGTTGCATTTATAATGAGGTCAGTAATTTAACAGTTTCACTCTACCTAAACTTGTCAATCAAAATCAAAAAATGTTTCTGAGCTTTTATACATTGGTTTCTCTTAAATTATTAATCTTAGGTGATTTTTTTTTTGAAAAATCAGTATACCAAATGCATAACGGACATACCAATTTGTATGTCATCATGTGCTTTCGAACTTACCCTGGACAAATAATTAGCAATTAGTCATTTTTTAAATCTTTTTTACACAAGAGATCATTAATTTATTGACACATCCTTAACACTGCAAATGTTGATAAAGGAACGAAGAACTTTGAGTAATGGAAACTACGGTTTAAAAATTTCGTATCCAATCCACGTTTAGTTTCTCTATTCCTTTGACATAATTCCCTCGCAATCGTTAGTCTCCATTTTGTCAAAAGTAGATACAAAAGATCAAATAAGCTTAAGGCCGTGGAGACACGATGAGACCTGATCCGTATATAAATTTTCAAACAAAACTGGAAGACTGGAATATGACGGGATGGGATAAGGATGGTTCCAGGATCAAAAAAGACTTTGCCTTAAGTCCTCACTTGGATACTTTTTTAGATTGATACGATGCCAACGTCATATTAATCATTTCTTCTCTCCAGGCTAAAGTCTTTTAACTGCCAACGCACATTGTTTACACTTCATTATCACATTAATTACAAAAATGGCCGTCTTTTCAAGCCAACTTCTCTCTGCATTTTAATTTTCAAAAGCTGGAATTTATTTCCTTAATGAAAGAAAAGAAATAAACAGGATAAGGTATAGTAGTTCGAATGCGTATTTGGTAAAAATTCTAACTTATTCATTTCATTCCTTTGTTTAGTTATTTAGTTTTGGGAGGAAAGAAACCAAAATTAAATCCATTTTCCTTCGTTCGGTAGGAAAAGAAAACTTTGCTTTCTCCCAGTTAACTCTTTCTTTCTTTTCTCGAAAGAAAAAACTTTTACTTAATTTTAACAGACATCTTGAAATGCTCACACAATACAAAGACACAGATAATTTCATTGTCCGATCCTTATAATGAACACGTTAAATGCATATTCACTTCAGTTATAGAAAAAAAGTGTCCCTCACCATTTAATATACCATACATTTCGGTATTCATACCACTGAATTATTTGTTTTCAATTGCTGAATTTTTTACATAAGAAGGATATGAGTAGGAAGAAATTGCACTTTCACTCTACACCTTCTTTATTATTCAATGAAATGTTTTTGAAATGAGGGGAAGGATTGATATGACTGTCAAACTCAAGATCAAAGAAAGTGAAAACCAAAAATGAAAAAAAAAGAGAATATTTATTGATTTAACTTAGAATTTTCCCTTTGTTGTTTGACGTACTAAAGAGCAGATTTCAATTTAAAATTTTTAAAAGAAAAATCTGAAATCTGAAATTGAATTGCTATAGTGAGATTGGATAAACTTAGACAGCGGATTGTACATCAGTAATCTGATTAAAAAAAAAGAACTCTAATACTCCCTTTTCCTCATTTTCAAGGAAAGGAACTGAAAATTAAGCATTAATTGATCTAACGTCAGACGTTTCTATGAAAATCTCCTAAATTCTACATAATTTCTAAGAGAATCCTTTTAAGAAAAGGAAAAAGGAGATGGTGGTGTTAGGAATTAGGAAAGAAACTGTTCAGTTTCAAGTCTAGTGACATTAGACTCCCTTTTAAAAGGTATAGTTAGTGTCATGTTTCATGAGCATAATCTAATTGTCTCAAGACTCTTAATCAGAAATAATGGTATGGCCACTTATAAAAGCGAAAGAGAAAGAACACTTTCCCTTTAAGAAAAAGAAAACGGCTCATTCTTTAATTATTCTTTTGTAACCAGTGTCACCCTGAATGGATCTAGCTTCTAAACCAGTTTCCTTCCACACTTACCATTTCCTTTCTAACTTGACTAACTCCCTAGAGTGATGTATGGTAGCTTTGAAAAAAGTCAAGTCCAATTAATGCCAAAGTTGAATTTATTCTTTTACTATCAGATTGAATCCTTTTGACTCCTTTTTAGATTTCTGTAGTACAAAAAAACTCAATAAAATTCGATTTAAAGGTTTTAATCTCTATTTGAAAAAGTTTAAGATGGATCGTAAAGTTTTACGAAGTTAGTTGCTAAATGTAAAAGGTTTACGTAAGTGTAGTCTGGTTTTCTAATCTGTAACACGACACTTTTCGCTTCATCACTCTAAACTTTACGATAGTTATTGAAGTGTCACCTTTAACGAATCAAACCATGGCACAGAAACTCGTTTGTGATGTGATTAGGCCAAGTTTTAAGCTTTTTTTCTAATCTCCATTTGAAGAAATTGTAATTTATTTAAACCACAACATTCGCCATTTTTCTCATTCCGATGATGTTCATGATGATTTCTAACTCGATTCTTTTTTCATTTTCTAGAGCTCGAGTAAAAAGTGGGATCAGAATAATAGGAATTGAATTAAATGTTGACAAAATGTGGAACATCACTACGGATTTTAATCCCAGGAGAACAGCAGCCACGATCACAGCTGTACGAAAATTCGATCCAAGGCTCCAGGAAGAGAAAGCGTAAGTATAACACCAACTTTCTCCTTTGTTATTCTTCTTTAAACAATGAACACATAAGTACTCATCAACGATCCCACACTCAAACACCAAACGTACATCTTATAAATCCATTTCCTACCACTTTTGTTCCATTCCATTAATTTAAAAACCATTTCAAAGAATCCACCTTTTCGGAACTCATCTAAAATTTTAAATTACTTTGGAAAGTGTGTCGTAAATTAAAATTGGGTGTGATTTAAATCTACCTAAAAAAGTCTGAAATGTGCCTAAACTTTTATACCTAAACATTTTACCTAAAAATGTTGAAAAGTGCCTAAAAAATAAATGAATTTTGCCTAAAAAAAATTCCTAAAACTCAATCTACTTTTTTATTGTACAAACGAATTTTA
>JAQGCN010000552.1:0-18674 GCA_034699725.1 Friesea truncata
ATGCAACACGTTAAAAATGAAATGCAACACGTTGAAAATAACATGCAACACGTTGCAAATGTTTTTTAACACGTTGCAAACAACGCAACACGTTAAAACAAAATTTGAAAAAAAAAAAAATTTTAATTTTTTTTGAAAAATAAAAAATTGTGAAAAAAATAAAATTTCAAAAAAATTATCAAAACGTGCGGACGGACGGACGGCCGGACGGACGGCATTAGTAAAACTATAAGCCTTTCCAGCTACGCTGTCTGCGGCTAAAAATTATACTGAGTGTGCGCTAATAAAATTGACGCAATGTAGATAAAGAGGAGTCTTAGACTTTACGGCTATCGATAAAATGAGGCATAATGCTGGAAACAAGTAAAATAAGAAGATAGAAGTAAGTATGCAAAAAGAATTTCTGACTCTAAATCTTTTTATTTTTTTGGTTCTAAGAGAAAGTGTAGTTACTACCTCTACTACTTCTAGTAGTTCATAAAATGATATTAATATTTATCCGACTGATTTTTACGAGGAGTTTCTCCGCTCCTCTCTATTCTTTATGACACTTTTTTCCTTTTCGAGTCGTAAAGGAAACTCTGGGTATAATAAAAGTAACCCGGCAAAAATTTTATGGCAAATTGCAGTCGCCTCTCTCCTGGTGGATTTTTTGGACAAAGGGCGAAGATGACGACGTGGAGAGATTCCAAAAAGTGAAAAGTCAAAGGTTTTATCTCAATCAAGGATTTTTTTCAATCAAATATAAGAGAGTGCAAAGAGAAGCACAAAAATTATTATACGAGGCAGGCAAAAACATAAAATCCACCTGATTTAGAAAATGGTGTCGAAAAAGAAAAGAAAAAGTAAAACATATTAAAAATTCAAAACTTATAAGACTCTCTAGTTGTAAAGAGACATCTCATATCTGAAACTCTTATTCGGTAATGAATAACGATTGCCATTAATTGAATTTAATCGAAAATAAATGCATTCATTGATAATTTTATTGCAATACGAAATTAAGAAGACATCCGAATCACTAACTTTCACCTAAGATTCCAATTTAATGACAAAGTTCTCCAAACGCCTGAGCTTTCTAACATAATTTCTAATATTAAATAAAAATAGAAATTAACACTCTTTAATATTTAAACAACAAAAATTATGATTTTTCCAAATTGCTCAAACAAGGTAGTGATAATAATCATTCCTTTGTGGTAAAGGAAGAAGAAACGAGAGATGAGAAAGGGATTCCTTTCACTGGAATCTCATCCTCATAACGTTCCTCTTCCTTATCCTCATTCCATTGTTGTTAGCATTACATTTCCTAGTTTATAGACTTTCGGGCGGTGTATAAATACGCTGCCAGTTTGTATAGTAGGGATCAGTTATCAGTATTACTACAATAAATATTCAGTAGCATTCATATTTATTGTGGACTTCTCTCATTATTGCATCTCACACCTTACACTAGTAAAATGGCATTAGGGTGTAAATGATGATTAATTCCTAAAGCTGGTGAAGTGATGTGATGCATCTGAGCTTATAGAGGAGGGTGTGACGGTGTGACTCGAAGTGACATCCTCACTTTGAAATCGCTTTCTGCCTTCTGTAAATCTCTTGAGCGTGTTTTTCGGGTGTTCAGGTCGAGTGAGTCGTCAAAGAGAGTCCTTTTTGCGTCTGTGGGAAGCGACAGACTTCCAATTGACATCCTCATCAAAAGAGAAATTTTCCGCCTCGATTCTTATTATTTTGTTTCGTACAAATACGTTTTCTTCTTTTTCTTTTCTCTAGGCTCAAAAGACTGCTCTTCAGAAATTAATCTAATTCATCTAATAATGGCTCAAAATCAGAAAACTAAAATAAACTGCTGTAACGGAATGTAGATATGTGTTGGAAACATTTTAGAACTATCGAACGCTGATTGTTTTCAAATTAAATGTTCTTACGGGTGCGTAAATTGTAACTAATTCATCCCGCAATAATAATCCACACAGAACAAACGATTATTAGCTAAGATACCTGCTAACTCGTACGAACTTTATTCCGACTACGACTCTGTACACAAGGTAAAGTCGACTAAACAAACACGAATTTCGAGTACAGAGGAGAGGTTGGCAGGCGGCGTATATTAGGTGTTAGTATCCCTGAACTTTGTAATATCCTTAATGATCATTAGGATAGTATCCCTGAACGTTACTATAAGGATACTATCCTTAAAGTTTGTAATCCCTAATGAATAATGATCGTATAGACAGTATTTCTGAATTTGTACTATCCCTAACGGACATTAGGACAGTATCCCTCCACCCTTGTATTATCCCTGAGCTCATTTTGTGACATTTGACTAGGAAGGAGTTGACCTATTACGCTGAAAATCTATAGGGATCATTCTTATGACCAATGGAGTATTTAATTAAAAGAATCATGTCAATCGGTGAAATCGTTATCGAGTTATAGCGCGAACAGGCAGACAGACAGACAGACGGACAACCCAAGTTACCTAAGCAGTGGTAGGTAGTGGTGTGTCTTTTAGTAATGTATGTGATTTTTCACGTTTAACACTTATGTAAAGGAGAAAAGAGAAACTAAACAACACATCGACCCAAAAATCGTTCCCTTCCTTCGTCTGATTTTTTTATTCTATTGTGTTTCCAATTCCAACACATAATAAAAGGGAGTTTGATTTTTCGCATTTGTTTGAAAATATAATATAATATATATATAATGTGTAGTCAGAACTCAGAAGGGAGAGTAAGTCTAGTATGCAATACGAGTAGTCAGAATGGCAGATAAACCCCTTTAGTGGTGGTTGTATGGGTACAAACCATACGTAAAACGGGTCAACCAATGATTACGTCGTAGCAGAAAAAACTGAAATCCTGGACGAGAAGAGAAGATTCCTACCTAGCATTAGCATCCTATAGAGTCTTACACCTATCCTACCTTATCCTTTGATTATAGCGAAAGCTGAATGTCAATTAATCCCCATTTTTTTTAATATATAAAATAGAATAACCAAATAGGTCTCTTATTTATTTCAGGTTAATTGGCGGAGCTCCATTGGGCAACAATGGTCACCATGGTGGGATTCCAACTGCTCCTGTTATTCTACCTGTCTTCCCAAGTAGTACCCCACATCCTGGTACTTTGGGTGGAGGAGGAGGTCACCCTTCTGCTCGCTCTCTTCCACGTAACCATTACTCACCTTCCAGATTCAATCTTCAGAAGGACTGCAGGGTTTCTGACAAATGCTCTTGGAAATGCGTCTCGGTTGCTCTGATCCTGCTTTGTGTAGCACTCATCTCCATCTTGATCTATTTCGCAGGTATGACAAAATATTAGCTGAAAATACATCTAATAACAGATTAAGTTAGGGCTTGACCCCAATCGGACCTTCTACTTCTACGTTAGGGGCAATGGAAGGACCGATTGGGGAAACGGAAAGTGCGATCAAGGCCATTTGACAGTATGTGCGATTTCAGGTCATAAAAATTTACTACAGGAATTCTTGTAATTTTTTTTAATTAATTCCTCGCCAAAAATAAAATATAAATGTCAGGTTTCAAGAAAATTCTGTGTAAATCGAAAAAATTGTTCTTTCGATTGTATTTCAATTTTTGCTTAAAAGCAACTTAAATTAACATTCTGAATCAACGAACACTTTTTTCAGAATTTTTTTTTGCAGGTTGAAAAAGTTAGGAATTTCGGGTGGAACAATGACCTCCCGAATCGCTTTGACCCCCACGTCCACGATAAAAATAAAAGCCTCTAAACATCGTTGCCCCGGTCGGGGAAATGGAAGGTCCAATCGGGGTTAAGCACCTTAACCCAGATTGGCAAAATTATGACATAGCACGAATTTCTATTTTTGCATAGAAACATTTTTTGCTTTAAAAATATTTTTAATGATGATTTCTAAGCATATTTCTCACAAATAGCTATTAAAGACTCCTAAACTTAGTGATCATTATTTTTGGAGGGAGGAGTTTAAAGAATGCATGAATATCATTAAGTTTTAGAATTATTAGTTTCGTGGATTTAAGTTTCAAATTTGAACTATTCTGCAAAGGGAAATAAAATTCGAAAAGTATTTGATAATGTCTTGGTGGTGTCAATCTAACTTTGTAAGTTATGAATAGAAGAAAAGTTTTTCTATAAAGATGTGGAGAGAAAATTAAAGAAACAAAAATAGTTTAAGGTGAATTTATATTGGGAAATACGTTTTAAAAGAATCTTATTTGGATTTTGAGAAAGAAGACTTCTGCCGCGGGATTTCTCAAAGAAAATCCTGGTTGGTAGAAAGAGCGTATTGTAAGAGAAAAAAGATGAAGAGAAAGATGATTAGGATGAGAGGATCGTCGTCGTATTTTTTTTGATGGAAAACGAAAAGACGAAGCAGGAAGGAGACTCCTAAACTTTCATCTCATCAAAACTCATCATGTTTCTCATTTTTAGTTTCCCCTCTTTCTCCTTCCTTCCATCCTACTCACTCGTAATGGAGGGGCCACAACCCCCACCCCCACCTTTGCATTAGCTTCGAGATTGTATTACTTTCACTTTTGGATTAAGGAGGGGGGAGCTTCGTCCCAGGAGAGAATAAGGGGAGGGGTGTCAGAATTCATCATCCAACTTCTGAAGAGAAATCCACAACCTCATCCTCTCGGATTTAACTTAAGACATGAGAGTAGAACTTAATTATAATTAAAGGGTAGTAAGGAAGCTTTAAGAAAATTGAGTCATGGATTGGAATTTTTTCAAAAATTTTTAATTGAATTTTTTTTAATAAAAAGTTATAAGATTTGTGTTTTCAAATTTTTCTCTAATCATATTAGTTCCCTTAAAATTTGGTTCTTGTTTATTGGTTAAAACATACGATTCAAAGTATTAAGATTTAGACTTCTAAGTTACTTTTGTTGGGATGTTTATCCAAACATTGTTTCTTTTATTTTTATAAGTGTACTAAATTGGGAAACTGAAAGTTTCCTTGCATAATTTTCACATAAGGGGAAAGCGTTTTAGTTTTAATTTTGAATTCGTCCTTGTGAAAGTCCAGTTCTACATTTACACACAGCTTTCTTCTTCCCTGAATTCATACTCACTTACTCACTCGACTTAAGATTAGTTAAGAAAAAGAGCGGAAGAGAAACTTGTAAGCGTTGTCGTTAATGAGGAGGAAGAGGATGCTTGATTCTGATTGGCTCCCAGGGTTTCCTACTCCTACAAGTACAAATGAGTCCGAACTTATGTGACAACCTAATTAATTAACTCCAAGAGTCCCCATCCGAATTATTTTTCTCTCTAGAATCTTTTATCCAAAAAGAAAACTTTCTCTCTATGGAGCTCACAAATACGACACATGATTCAAGACTCTCAATCAACAAAACAACTTTACGCACAAACAAAAGCCTCATTTACAAAAGTCATCTTTTCATGATGTATGCGAATACAACTAAACAAGTAAACATATGGATTATCTTGAAATAATTTAGAATTTTGATATTGAAATTTTATATTCTATGCACTAAAAATAAGAAAATCAAACGACAAACTCTGTACTGGAGAAATTAATCTTTGTGAAACATCGTATTTTACAAAATATATTTATCACTGGAGAAATTAATCTTTGTGAAACATCGTATTTTTTTCAAAATATATTTATCAAATGAATTAGTGTTTTTCATTTATTAAGAAGCAAAAGAGTTAAAGGAGGGGCTTCTTACGTTTGAAGAATTTTTCTCGCTCTTGTATCCTCATTTGTTTCTCCTTGTCACCGTACCACCATCCACATCGTCTCATATGCCTTTTCTTTATCGAAAGAATAGAGTCGCCAGAGGCAGTTTGTTTTGAAGTAAACAGGGTGTAACGAAAAGATCAAATGAAATTTAAAACTATAAGGTAGCCAAGAACACGATTAAAAAATAGAGAGAAGCTCAAGTCAATAAATATTTGGAATATACTGGTAGTATAAATTGTCCTTGAGTTTGATGTTTTATTTGTAAAGAAAGGATAACTCTGAACTTTAAGGATTGAAAGACGTTATAGAAAGTAAAAGGGGGAGAAATAAGAAAAGGAAGACAAGAGTTGGACGTGAGGACGAGAAGGAATTTTATGGAAGCGGAACGTGGAGTGAATAATTAGGAGGAAAGGAAAGGAGAAGAAAACGGAAGTTTTCGAAAACATCGTCGGAGGCTCATTGGCTAATCCCATTCGAAGTCTTTCAGAACAATGGAAGGCATGATTACTTTCTCCAATTCCAACAACAAAATCCCATCTACCGCAATTCTACTCCAAAACCACACTTAGACTTAGTTTTGTTTCAAAATGTTGTTGATGGGTTTCTCCTTTCTTTTCTAACAATAAATATTAAGGATTTAAGGACGTTTGAATTTTACCAAAGATATTTCAGATTTCTTTATAGGCGAAAAACGTCCGTGCGTAAATGAAATAGAGGTGAATGCTGTCATTTTATTTATTGACATTCAGTTCAGTGGTTGGAGAAGAAACTTTTTGCAAGAACGTTTCCTGAATTCTGAATTCTGTAGTTCCGTGCGGTGATTAGGACTTTGGTTTCTACAAGACCCAAAAACTATAATAGCTCTAGTTATTAAGTTTTTGTTTTTGAAGCTTAGCTTCTAATTTAAGATGGGTTGGAGACACTGGACTTAAATTACAAAAATTCACCTAAAGACATCTTTTGTGCCTTACTTATACTGAATCCATGATATAAGCGGCAGGAAACTCGACCGTATCATCAACTTAAGTTTTGCATAATTTTTTAAGTCAATTTTCATGAAATCAATAAGCACCCAAATCCTTAGCGAGAAGTGCAATAATAGATTAACCTTTCCCGCATGCGTAATGATCGTAATTTTATGATGGAAACAATAAAATGTAACCAGTAACCAGTTACACTACGACTTCTAATTTCTCCCTTTTCCGATGCCAACTCTTAAAATGCTCTTGGTAGCGTAGTCGTTAACGCACACAGACACAACTCAAGTGTGTAAGAGAAACAACGGGGTCGGGTCGACGTCGAATCCAGATTGATATTTCGACTTCTTAAAAAAATGTTTTAGTGAAATAATCACTCCCAGGATCATAAAATTTCGATTGACACCATTCTTGCTTTCCTATTCCTACTTCCTACGTGGTGTTATTCGGAAGTGATGCGCATTTCGACAAAAGTAAGATTTAACTCTCATCTGTATTTATTGATTGATAACTGATGACGATGAGAGTAAAGCAAGCGGAGAAAATGTCTTTGAAGTCGACACTTTGCACAACAATTTTCAAATTGTTTTCGCCATAAATAATTTTTTGCTTGTATTTGGTATTGTTTACATGAGTTGGTTACTACAAATTGTTGCTATTTTTAAGTTACGGACAAAAATCCTTTAAGGATTGAGTTAAAATTTAATGTTTGGTGGATATTTTCCAAACTGTAAATTGAGTTTACGTCACCTCCAGCTATATTTGATTTCTAATGATTGGATTTTTGTAATTTTTCCAGCGATAATGGGTAACTGTTCGAGATATCCTGGAACCGGGTGCATTGTAGTGGAAGACGCGAAAGTAATGGCTCGAGGTGAGAAGCATTTGCCTGTGATGACTGACCACACTTCCATTTCTCCTAAAAGTAGCGAAGGTAAGGGGGAAATGTGATTGAATGAGGCTCAAGAGAGTCGTAATCCGTAGAGGGCGTGGATCCAAAGTGTCAATGACTCACTTATCTTGCAAAGACAAAAAAAATTCGTGGAGGGACTGCTTGACGTTTCATATCATTGACAGTTTGATCCACATTTTAAATTTATTTTAACACTATTTAAAAAATCTTTCTAGTTGAGAATGTTTCTCCTACGTCTTTAGTACCAGAGGTGACTTCGTCTCGAGGGGTTGATGATGGTCTAAGTCCAGCTGAACTTCGTTGGGCCCATACCACTTCCCGCCATGTTGAGCCTTATTCATACTGGACCTTGGAAATGAGTCTTCGTGATAATGGTTATGTCAATCTCAACTTCAGTTTCCCCTGGGCTTCTAATTGGGTCCTCCTTCTACGTAGGAACGCCCTACCTACATTCACATCACATGATATTTTTAGAGTCATCAAAAATGGACGATTAGAAACACATCGAGCCAAGAGACGACGGCATATCGCTGGAAATTTAACAATCGACCAATCAGAAAATAGAGACGATGGGCCTTGGGCACAAGTTCTACTCTTCAGACCTCGAAGAGAAGCGTTTGCTGAGTCGTCTCATATTATAGTATCAGAATACCTGGAAAGTGGAAAATGGTTCCTAAGACTATTTAATGATAACTCAATCCAACGTAGAGTTAGAATTTATCCATTATTGGATACTAATGCAGATGTTAGGTGTCCGCAACAATGTTCTGGAAATGGAAATTGTGTCTATGGAAAATGTCATTGTTTTGACGGATTTTCGGGATTCGATTGCTCCAATAGTAAAGCAAAAATTGTTTCAACTTTATATAAAATGAACTAATATGAATCTAATTAAAATAAATTTTACGATTTATTAAGGTCTCTGCCCTGTACTATGTAGTAACCATGGTCGGTATGGTGGTGGTCTTTGTCAATGTGACACAGGATGGAAAGGAGTCGAATGTGAAATTCCGGAATCTGAATGTGAGATTGGAAATTGTCACGGAAATGGAAATTGTGTCAATGGGAAATGTATCTGTAAAGATGGCTGGACAGGGGAAAACTGTCAATTCCGTAAGTTTCTGCATTTATATTTTTCATAGCTTGCACAGGTGTAGATTGTTTCGGATCTGATTCCGTCATTCGAAGCCTTGTGTGAGCCATTATGATCAATCAAGCCTAGACTCGAGTGAAAGAAATCTAATTTACTATAGCAATGCCCAAGAATTTAAACTTCTAATCCCTAAAATCAAAGAGGCTTCTAAACTAACTCACTTGAGCGAATACCCTTAAACATGGAATATGTTAATAGATTACATTTGCACCCGTCTTGATCGCTATTCCTATCGTTATCGCTATGACGCGATGCGGATGCTCCGCCCCTCTTCCGTATTGAAATAGCAATACGGAGAGATGCGGACAAAAAAGTCTTTATTGAGAGCCTTCAATAAGGACGGAGAATACGGCAGCTGCATCTCTTTCGCGCGTTTCACTTTTAAAACCATTTGAGACTTTTTTCAGGGAAAATTATAAGTACAAAATTATTAAAGTTACAAATAATTATTTTTGTTTAATTTTAATTAATTAAATGTTAAAAATTAATGCATTAGTCACTAAAATAAGCAATTTCGGCATAATTAAGAAGTTTTCAATACAGGGAAAGCTTTATATTGAGGTAAATGTTGTTGGTGACACTCAACTGTCACTCAATAGGTTATAATTCATTAATTTTTGTGTTGGTTAATTTTGTTTGAATTATTTTAACAAACACTTTACAATTGAATTAATTAGATTTATTTCGCACCAAATTGTTTTCCAAAAAGAAAGTGACTGGGTTTAAAGTTACTCATGCGGTTTAATTGTCACAAAAATTTTAAAGTGAAAGATAGCAATTCGGATATAAAATCTTTGCAAAAACATCGAGCCTGATCTCTATCCGTACTACTTTCTTTATCTTTATCGCGTCATAAGGATAACGATAGGAATAGTGATCTGGCTGGGGTGCAAATGTAATCTATTATCTGTTGTAAATCGTTATCATTTTACGTAGGTTTTCCATTAAAACATGGAATTGTTGTTGAGATATTAGTTTGTATTAGTCAAATACATTTTGTAATAGTTACACCTAATCATTTTTAGCCAATTAAACAAATATTTTTACCATATTAAATCAGTTATAACTTATAAATATCATTTCCATTAAAATATGGCATTAGAAATACATGAAATCTCAGTAGACATTTACATTCAAGAAATGATAACATTTATAATAGTAATTCCTGGAATATTATTTAATTTTTTAACTATTGTAATTTTTCTTCAACCAAGTATTAGATTTTCTACGTCAATTTTAATCATAAGTCTATCATTCAGTAACACTTTCTTGTTGGTAATGCAAATTATTTACTATGCAGTCAATGCAGAACAATCTTTGTCAAAATTATTGTATTGGTCAATTGTAGCTGAATTTAGTAAGTTTAACATTGTAATATAAAATTTTAAATGTGTTTTATATATTTATTTTACTTTTAGGTCAAACTTGTTCAACTTATTACATTTTACTGATTAGCCTTGAAAGATATATTGTTGTCAAATTTCCATTATATGCTAAAATATATTGTAACATTCGAAATTCAATTTTTGCAGCAATATCTGTTGCAATTATTTCCATTTTATTAACATCCCCTATTATATACTATTCAATTTATTCTTACAACTTTGTTTTACGTAATGAGAATGACAAAGCCACAGCACAGGAGATCAAGTTTGTATATGATATGGGAAACGTCGTTAGTATTTGGATTGCTTTTGTACAATACGTTATACCTCTACTAATTATTGCTTTTCTCAACTTTAAAATATATACAGAGGTATTATAATTGTATTATAACATTTACTTTATTTAAAAGGAATTCTACATTATATTTTCATATAAAGGTGAGAAATGCAAATTCTGGAAGGTCACAAATGCTACCAACAGGAAGTATGGAAAATAATGATCCCACTATTACTGTAATGTTATTCTCTGCTGTGGCATTTTTCGGAGTTTGCGAAGTGCCATATTTTATTATGACGATATATGGAATTTTTATATACAATGGAGTTACAAATTACACTATAGTTTATTATAATGTTATAAAATGGCTCTTTGTACTTCAGATTCTAAATCCAGCTTGTCAATTTTTAATTTATACAATTTTTGGGAAGAAATTTCGTACACATATTATTAAAACTTTCAAGAGTTGTTTTAAATATTTAGGTGTAAAATAATATATTATTAATTTAATATCTAATAAATACAAATTTTTACAATTATTATTATTATTATTATAGTTTACATTGTAATTTGTAGTTAATTAAAATTGTAGTTGCAAGGTTTATAAACAAACCATAGAATAAAAATTTAATTAATTTTTTGTTTATCGTTTTTCCTTTCTGTTTTTCTTGTACAAATAAAATGCAAGATACGATTTATGAAGTACCAAAATATTAAAACTAAAACAATTACAAAAGTACAAATCCATATTATTAAAAGAACGAGTGTTTCCTTCTGTGCAAGGGGGAGGAGCTAAAAAGAAGTTTTAAAAAGGAACGGGTTCTCGCGCGAAGTGCCCTGCGGGCTAGGCGCTAAAACAGCGGCGGAGCCGCTGGTTGCGGCTAGTATCTAATAAGTATAGTTGAAACCAGTAGTGATGCCTAATATGTAGAGGTTTAAGTTCGGATAAATCGTTATGACGTAAAGCGTATTCAGTCCAACAAACTGCTGTTTCAATTGGTGGATTTATTTGACCTTTCAACAGTTTTGCAACAATCAACAGGTTCTCTTTGTACCTTAAAATTGAGAAAAAGAGAATTACTTACTTATGGATTATAGCATTGCAAGGTTTTTTTTACTTTTTGTTGGTAAGGATCTCGTGTATAGCTTCAGTCAATTCGGTGGCCGTCAAAGTCCTTACTTCAATTTGTATTCCTCTTCCAGTTCTTTCAATTCGATGTGCATTGTAACCTTGTTCTGCAAATACACGTAGCACAACCATTGGAACAGCATTCAGATTCGCTTCTTGTATACCTAAATAAACCTCCATGTCCAATAAATCGTTCGCATTTTGGAGATGCTGCTGAAGTAAAATTTGTATGTTTTATAAGTTCATACAGAAATTCTCAATAATAATTTAAATAAAAGATCATGCTGTGGCAACCATTCTTCTGTATAAATATTATCAGAATATTTCGATGCAGTTTTTTAGTCCATCTCCAAAACTTACATAATATAAATCCATCTTCACCACTCGTATTTATAAAATCTTGAATTTTCTAAATAAAATTTAAATCTTTAATGTTAGACACCAATTTTAATTATTAATACAATATTAATAAATTAATAGTTAATAAAAATTCTTAAGGTTGTATTGCCCCCCCCCCCAAACTCCCCCTCCCCACCACTGGATTTTTCTCTCATTCACTCACATGTAAAAAACCATTCTACCATGTCTTAGTTAATTGCAATACCCGTCGTCAATTCTCTATGGATTTTAAAAGTTGACACAAATATAGATTCTAAATCGCTTTTTCTAAAATCGTAAAGCGCATTATTTATTAAATTCGTAGTGTGTCAAAAGTTATTGAACGGTAAAGTTTAGCTGAAGTTCAACTTTGAATAACTTTGGACACACTACGAATTTAATAAATAATGCGCTTTACGATTTTAGAAAAAGCGATTTAGAATCTATATTTGTGTCAACTTTTAAAATCCATAGAGAATTGACGACGGGTATTGCAATTAACTAAGACATGAAAGAATTGTTTTTTACATGTGAGTGAATGGGAGAAAAATCCAGTGGTGGGGAGAGGGAGTTTGGGGCTCACATACGCTTAATGTTTCGGTGTTCCAAGTCAAGTGATATATCTTATATCTTATTCTAAAACACTTTTTTCAGAAATTAAATTAATTCATTTTGGATTTATTGCGATGGATGCCAACTGCTTACTTATGTGTTAGTTTTGTATTTGTTTGCTAAGTTTCTGTATATTCATAAATTCAAAATCTTATTCACGAGATTTTGACAACAAAACTTTTCAATTGCATTTTGCCTAATTTAATCGAGTATTTTTTTCTTTCTTATGTTGAATTTCAGTATCAGTGAAAGTATTGTCTGAAATTAACATCACATCGTATGACGCGGACCTCCCAAATATATTTTCTAAAAACCCCAATAATATTTAATATAAATGCATGTGAAGTTAGACTTCAAGTTTGGGCTTTTTTTTTCCGCCCGGCTGAAAAAAAAAGCCAAAAACACTGTTTTTTCTGGGCACGCCCTGTGATGGCCAGAAATAGCCGATTCTTCAACTTTGCTATAAGTGACCACGCCGGATTTTTTAGTTTTGTGTACCAAGTTAGTATTCCCGTCTCAGATTGATTAAATTATTGTTTTAAAGTAAAAATAAAGTTATGGTATAAACAAACTAACCAATGGATGATTAGAATTCTTCTTAATTAATATTTTACCTGCTGATTAGAAAAATTAATTCCCAACAGCTCGTCGCTCGTATTATAAATTATCACGAATTTGTGTTTACAAAATATCATCCCAAAATCAAATAAATTAAATAAATCCATTGAACAGTTACTTTGCAGCTGATGTACAACGAAACGTTGTTATTAATCAGAATTGAGATTTTTACAGTGTTCGGCAACCACTCCAAACCACTCCACTCCGGAGTGGTTTTTTCCACTCCACTCCACTCTTTTCAACTCCGGCGGAGTGGAGTGGAGTTGTGGGCTAAATTTTTTGAGGTCGGAGTGGAGTGGAGTGGAGTGGTAAGTAATTTTCTAGGTCCGGAGTGGTTTTTTTTCACTCCACTCCACTCTTTTCTCACTCCAACAATGAGGAGTGGAGTGGAGTGGAATAGTAGGGAGTTTTTTTGATTCCGGAGTGGAGTGGAGTGGTAGGGTAATTTTTTTAGTTCCGGAGTGGAGTGGAGTTGTGGCTATTTTTTTTTAGCCCGGAGTGGAGTGGAGCGGAGTGGTGGTTTTATTGCCGAACACTGGATTTTTATCAATAATTTAATCAATCTGAGACGGGAATACTAATTTTGTGCACTGATCAAAGAATCCGGCGTGGCCCCTTATAGCAAAGTTGAAGAATCGGCTATTTCTGGCCATCACAGGGCGTGACCAGAAAAAACAGTGTTTTTGGCTTTTTTTTTCAGCCGGGCGGAAAAAAAAAGCCCAAACTTGAAGTCTAACTTCAGATGCATTTAATATAATATTTACTCAAAAACGTAAAATATTTTCTTATATATTTACTAAAAATCTAGCGTATTTCTATACTTTTTAAGTTTTTATACACTAATTGGTGTAAAACGAGTGTCAGACGACATTCATTTCAAGGTTTTCAGTGGTGAAACTTTGTCGACGGTCTGAAAGAATGGCCCTGTGCATGCTAAAACTGCTTTCTGCGTCAACAGTTGTCACAGGTGTATATTTTAAGCACGCAATTTCATCTGGGGAATAATTTTGAAGATCAATATTTCCTTCCAAATCTTCTCCGTCAATTACTTTTGAAAAATTTGCCAATTTTTCCAAATCCGGATTCTTATTTAATATTTCCTTTGTGTTGCATTTCCTTTATTGGTGAACAGAGAAATCCAACATTGGATGAAATGTAGCTCAAATCCCGAACAATTGTAGCATTTGACATGAGTGTTTGAGCTATTTTAATCGAGGCTGCATCAGAAGAATCAAAACTGTCTACAGGTTTAATTTCTTTAAAATTACTTGCGTAAAAGTCAACTGCTTTGAGCCAGGTGCCCCACCTCGTCACAACAACATTAGGAGGGAGAGGAAGATCTGGATTCATTTCCTTGTAAGTTAAAGCTCTAGATGCAGCTTTTCTGAATACTTTTTTCAAAGCTCCAATTAAATTATCCACTTGTGGAAATTCTGCACGTACTTGTTCGGCGACCAAATGTAAAGCATGACTCAAGCATGTAACATGAATTAACTGAGGGTAAGTAGCCTTACGCACTCTTCCAGCTTTTAACATGTAGCTAACTCCGTCAGTTAACATCAAAATAAAGCGATCGTTAATTTCCTCTTTCTTCATCCCTGGCCAGAGAACCTCTAGAAATATAAGATTTTTATAAGAATTTATTTAATTTAAAGCACATTTCAAATTAACTCACGATAACTGTCCAATACAGCTTGTACAATTGTCGCGTGGTTTGTAGATACCAATGGTTTAGACATTATGAGTTAGCCAGGCATGTAAGAATCTTTGTTCAGTGGTACAAGAATAACATTAGCAATAAACCGGCCAGTTTTATCAGTTGTTTCATCGACTTGAATGCCAAAATGTGTATTTCCTACTTCCAACCTGATTTTTTCCAATACCTATGAAGATGCATCTGATGTTTAAACACTAGTATAACTTTTAATTAAAATCTTACGCCTGCATAAACTTTTGGAAGATAATTTGCTACTGTACTGTCGGCTGGAATTATTCGTTTAATGTTTTTTTCTAAGAAATTATAGGAAACTGGATTTTCTAATTTCGATAGTGGAATATCAGCTGCAACAAATGCTTCACATAATTCAAGTGTAAACGGATCACTTGCTTCAAATGCATCTCGAACCAACTGTTGACGGTGACTACTATTTTTAAGTAGATGAGCGCTTCGAATGTGTTGTTTAGTATTCGCATGTTGCTCTAATTCACATCTTTGCGTAAAGCTGTAACCTTTCTGACAGGCCTAATTGTAAGAATTTTTTTATAATATACGTTTATATTCATGTTACGAATCGCTTACTATACAAATTAATTTTGTTTGACCCATCCATTTTGACCGTCTCTTGCAAATGGAGCTCCTTAATCCAGTCGGATTTCCGTTGTGCGAGTGCGATTTTTTCTTTAGGCATACTTTATAATTAATTAATTATGCAACCAAATTTTTGTTAAAACGAAGTTATGCAGAAAATTAAAATACGCAGTATGTTCTTGTAAAACTGAACTACTTACTCACTCACTCTCCTTTTACAACATACACCCAGTTTGGGCAAATTTTTCGTCTTTTTTCCCTTAAAAATCTTATATTTTCCTAAGAGTGCCTAAATATTTTGCTAAATATTTACATATTTGTCAATATTTTATAATTGCTAAAAACCCGAAATATTGAAAACATTGTTAAAAAATATTTTTGGGAGGTTCGGCACAAGGTAACCAGTTAGACTATTGATATTTTTAATTTTAATTCAACTTGCTTGAGTGTATTTCAAATTGCATACTTATACTTCCCATTCATTTTATTGCTAGTTGGATTCACGAAAGAAGACTATGGCCCTGCTCATTGTTCCCAACCTTGACTCAAACCAATTACTTGAACTGTATAAGGAAAAATATCCAAGTCATCATGCTTTAACAATACCCAAGACACTGCAAGGCTGACTACTGCTTATCCGGCAAAATTTTGTAGCACGCGATGCGGTTAGATCATGTGGTTCGTACCACCAAATTCATAAATTCTAGTGTAGTTAATTCAAATAATGGTATTTTAACTTTAAATACCATATTAAATTATGTCTCTGAGTATCTTTGACTTATTTAACGATAATAAACAATCATTCGCAAAACTTTTACGGACAATTGACTGTGATTGATGAAAAAGCCTTGAATTGTTTTGAAAGGACAAGTATAATAAGCCTAAGAATTGTTAAATGTGAATGTGGTCAGTGGTGCTTCATTTTTCAACAAAAATATCGATAAATCGCTTAGTGTGGGTTTAGATTACGGTGCAAAATTTATGGTGAAATAATTAACATTATAATGTGGAACGATCCGCAATGTGGCATGCACCGCAATGTGGTTCGAACCGCAATGTGGCACGAACCGCAAAGTGGCACGAACCGCAATGTAGTACAAATCAGTTTAGCACTTAAAAGTATTTAGAAATAATAAATTAAATTATAAACTTGTTTTATCGAATTAGATTTTAAGTTTTTGTTTCTTAATTTACTCGCTAAGCTAACCTTTAATTAAATAAGCTACACAAGTAGTTTATTTAATTAAAGGTGAGTAAAAAACTTGTGAGTTGTTTGGTGACGCTTCAGAATTCTATTAAAAAATGTCCATTCCATTAATACATTCACCACATTGTCGGCACTGCTCCCTGAATATCGAGACATAATTTAATATGGTATTTAAATTTAAATTACCGTTTTTTGAATTAACTACACTTGAATTTATGAATTTGGTGGTGCGAACCACATGTGGCACGAACCACATGATCTTACCGCATCGCGTGCCACAAAATTTTGCCGGATAAGCAGAAGTCAGCCCTTAGTGTTTAGAATACAATTCAAGTGAGCATAATTCAGTTTATCACTACTGAAGACAGCAGACAAAGAAAAATGTCTGACATTTTTTAGCTTGTGGGTGACAGACTGGAATTTAATGTGTTACTAATTTAATAGTTCATGTTAAGGATTCTTTGTCTTATTAATCCCGTTTATTAAATATATTTAATTGATAAAATCACTGACGAAAATTTATTCCTAAAAATAAAATAAAATAATGCAGATCATGATGACAGACAAGTTTAACCAAATCAATTGATTGCTTGATGTCTTTTCATTAGGATTTTATAATTTGTTTTCAATTCCAATTATTTAAAATAAATTAACCTTCAAATTTTTTCAATTTTATTATTTCAGCAAATTAATATATTTATCTATCAATATGTAGTTTCTAATTTTATATGCTTTTTAATTAAGGGTAAGTATCAAGATTTGATATTCTTTTGCTTGGATTTGTTTAGCGAAATACTCAAAGGTTACTGCTATTTTACCTTTAGCAATTTCTGAAAGTTCAGCGACCTGATTGCTCAACTCGACCTTGACATCTCTGAAGAGTGCATCAAGCTCGGATAAGTAAGCTTTAGCCTTCTCGTGATTAAGAGTTTCTGCATTAACTTCACGATCCATATTATCGAAATTGGCATTAATTTTCGGTGTCATGAATTTAATGTATTCGTTAACAGTTTGTCCCACTGCTTGATTTTCGTTGATTGCGATCTGCTTTACGCCATCAAATGCAAAGTTAACGATAGCCCGAGTTTCTGTAGCATAAAACCGAATCATGGTCCATTTATCGACTAAAAACAAAAAATATATTGGTTGATTATTATTTTGTATCTTCATTAGTTAATTAATTTGATGGGAACATATTTTAACTAACCAGAAGCAGTTGTTCCACGAATTCCTTGCACCAAATCACGACCCCATTTTCCATTACCTGCGTTAAGAAAAAAACACAAGTGTAATCAAGATAAAAAAATTTAAAATTAGCTGCTGCTGCTACTGACTTGGGTTTGCAGATACTGCAGCGGCAATAGCCAAAATTATAAAGACAGCCTTCATTTCTAGGTTTTAAAATGTTGTTCTGAGGTTTATGTGTCAGGAAACTGAATGAACGACTAAATTTTTCCGGATCCATTTTATACTTTTGGATGAAGGCTACTGAGCTTTCGTTTCCTGCATGAAAACTGATTATCTGAAGTACCCTCCTGAAGTATATGGCTTAGTTGAAATATCTAAGAGCATTAATTAGTGTAGTAAACCGGAATTGCACAATTGAACTTTAGTTTTGAAATAATTGCAGTAAACAAGTTCATTAATATATTGCTGATAATATATTTGAAGTATTTCGATATCATTTTTTTTATTTCTTTATTTGACGTAAGGCTCAGCCCTATCAATTTACACTTCCTGGTTAAAAATTGAATGAAATAATACGTAGTAAATACGTAACAGCCGTAGACAGTTAAGATAATTGCCGTCATTAAACTAAATTAAAACAATTCAATAAGTATTATCAGGAAATAGAAATGAACTAAACAACGAGAACTTTGCCAGTTGGTTACTATGGGTTTCCCATATTTTCAAATTCAGTTTGACTTCATTCGGTTAACATTGTATAACTCAAAAACTACACGTTGAAAATTGATACATTTAATATCAAAATTTTTG
>JAQGCN010000553.1:0-18605 GCA_034699725.1 Friesea truncata
TAATAGTTAACAAACGGGAACCGGGATTTTAAAGAGAAAAAAGTGGCGCGGCAAAGGTCCCAATGCCATTACCTTAACTTAATAATTTTTAATATTCGTAAGAGTGCAAAATAAGCGTCATGGAGCGAAACGTGGCGGGAATTTTATAAGTTTTTCATAAATTAAAATAAGCACTCTTTGTTTTTTTCGGGATTGGGCCTTCAAGTTCCCGTGTCCGGTGTCCGGTGCGGTCGTTGATGATTGCCGATTGCTGGTCTGGAGCCCTGGTCCAGTATTTTTGTCTGGAAACAACAATTTGGAGTTGTTAATCTGTAGCTGATAGAATCTGGCTAAATGGATTCTTATAGCAGCCGGTAAGTTCTTGTTCGATTTGTTCATTCTTTCTTTCTGTTCGTAATTATAATTAATGTTGTTTTACTAACATTTAGGAAGTATATGGCTTTTCAGTGTAATCCCCTAAACGATCTGCGTTCAAGAGTTCACTTTATGTAATTTAAATAATGTAAGTTATGATTAACCATTTTTATTACTACAACATAATAATTGATTATTTTCACTAATTTTTCAGATATCGGCTTCGACGTAAGAATTAGATACACAATTCATAACAAAGCTGAAAGAGATGTACAAATTAATGCTTGGTGATTGGGAAGTTAAACAAGCAAGTACCATGAAGTTGGAGTTGTCGTCGTCGATTTATAAGGATTTTTTACATTCATGGATTTAGTGAATTTGGGTTTAATAATTCGGTTAAGTTTCTAAATATTTATTCTAATGATTGGGTGTTCAATATTATAAAAGTGTATTATTAAAATTGGATTTAAAATTTGAGATGGTCTATACGGAGTTCTTTGTTAATTGTTTCATACTGACTAATTGTTAAAATTGGTATTCTTTTCTACTTTCGTGATTTAATTGGCTGAATGAGGAATAAGAACACAAAAATATTTAAATTAAAATCACTTGTTTATTTTAACATTCTTTGACACATTCGTTTATTTTTAAGGCTGGAGTTTAAATTACTTGTTATAAAATCATGGATACAAAGAAGTAATTTGATTATGGATAATGCATCTGCGCAGTGTTCGCATTTAACAAGATTAGTTGAATAATACATTTTAGGATTCGTGCGGTCTATCTTATAAAAGTTATAAAAATTAAGTGTAAACCTGTTAAAAACAATTCACTATTGACGTTTTTGGCGTATGTTCTTGTGAGGACTAAATGAATCGATTAATTTCACAATATTCAATTCATGATTTGCTTCAAGTTCTTCGTCAAGACTTCGCCTTCTTCGAACTGGAGCAAAGGTACTGTATAGTATTGGTGAAGTAATTGAAGTAAAGAAAAGATCAATAAATAAAGCTACAGTTATAATCCAGACTAAAAATCCCATTGCGTAAAAAATTGACTCAAGACCAAATTTGTTGTCAATTCCATCACTGGAAATAATGAATTTCTGGAATTAAAATTCTTTACAGTTTTTTTTAATTTATAGTACCTTATCCCTTCGAATATAAGATGCTGGTCCGAAGCATCATAACGATCCATTTTGAAATTGATTTAACTGGTGTGATTATGGTGACAACGAGAAGAATTGAAATGAATTTGCATATGGGTACTTAATGGAACTCAAGATAAAGTACAAATGAAACAATAATACGAATACCAAAGCTTTAACTCTCCAAGACCTTTCTTTTCCAACTGTAAGGTCCATGAAAAGAACCTTTTCAGGGAGAAAGAACAAAAGAGAAATTCCCGTTTTCTTTGATTTCTTAAAATTTAAAGTTTTCAATCCCAATTGCTTATTTAGTATTTAATTTATAATTTATTAAGTATACTCTTTAAGAAATTCTTCAAAGAAAGTCAAAAAAAATTCATAAATTAAAAATGTTACTTGATTTCATTGAACTTATCCAATGCACCTAAAACTTCAGTTGTAAGATTGGAAAACCTTTCTGAATGCAAGATTGTTCGTCCATCTTCGATGTTTTCCTTCAGAAGCTTTCCCAGTTTAAAAACTTTGATCCAAAGGTAAATAATGGCAGCTTTAAATACAAGGATGACCAGTACGACAATAATTACAATCACTATGATGTCTGCACTCCATGGAAGTATTCCATTCCAAGGATTTGGCACCTTAAAAAATTTAATAAAATATATGAAAAAATGTTTTAATTTTTTAAAAAGGAATTTTTCATTCCTCTTTTCAACGCTCAAATCCCAAAATATAAATAGGCTAAATGAAAAATTCAATCTGGGGAAAAAAATTATTCTTTCAATAAATAGTTATAAAAAGGGGTGTCATTTAAATCTACCTAACAAAAAATGAAATCTACCTAAAAATTCATGAAACCTACCTAAACTTTTTCATAAGAACAATGTTAAGTTAGGTAAAAAGTTTAGGTAGGTTTCATGAATTTTTAGGTAGATTTATATTTATCTCTATAAAAAGTATATTAATTCACTTTCCCTATAATTGCTAAAAGTTGATTAATGCTTAAGCTTACCAAGAATCCTTCATATCCAGTTTGAACGCTGAGTCCAGGATCCTTATAAGATGGACCATAATTTCCACTTCCATGTGAATATGGATTCTCTTGACGTCTCATAATTGTAACCCGTGGATCACTGTAACGACTATAAATGGAAGTACGATAAACACCAGGAAGTGGTAAAGAACGCCCTTTACTTCCACCTTGAATCCCTATCACTTCAATCAGAAATAAACAAAGAAAGATCAATAGAAAATTGACAGTAGTCATTTTTTTTTATAGATTCTCACACCTTCTCAATGTCCAGTAAAATCAGTGACTGAGATCTCTGTTGAGAAAATAGCCGGCTATTTGTAAGTGATTATGATTTCTTAAGAATCGCAGCATTCTTTGGACAGAAATAGTGTGGTTAGTAAAAGAAAAAGGATGGGCGGTGCTTAAGTTCATGTAAAATCACTTAAAATCCTTGTTAATTTCACGGTTTACAAGGTAACAAAACGAGTCCCGCTATAGTTATTTGTCTTCTTCAGAAATTGAGAGGCCCGAGAAAGAATTGTCCCGTTTTCGGACATACATCCCATCATTCCGTCATCCCTGGATATAAATCCATCTCTATAAAGAAAGAAGCCACCAAAAAGGAAACGGCTAAAGCCTCAATCCAAATTGAAAAGCAACAACCAAATATCCATGAAGGATTTTAAGTGACTCACTTGTGGATTTATTAATTTTCTTAGTCGTAATAATTCTAAATCACAATGATATATTAAAATAGTTTTTCATTTTAAACAAAAATTTGTTAATAAACAGTTTAAACTAAACATGTGAAGATAATCTATTTTTTAAATAAATTGAGTAAAATAAATAATTTAGACACTACATTAATTTCTTAACACTATCATCTTCAATTAAAGAGATTTCATTAAAATTTTCAAGAGTATCGATGACTCTTGATGTTAGATTTGTAAATGTATCTTCCCATTGATCCCCAAATATTGATCTTCCTTTTAGATCTTCAATTTTATCTTTTAGATCTTCTTTAAGAAATGGAATAGATTTCTTAACTCCGCAGAGCCAAGCAATTAGTCCAATTATGGCAATGACAATAATAGCAAATACAATTATTCCTGCAATCACAATAATCACACCTTCAATACCCCAAGGAAGAAGACCATACCAAGTATTAGGGATCTAAAAATTAAAAGAAAATATTTTAATACATCATAATAAGTTCTTATGTGATTGATTTTGTGTAATTATTACCAAAAGTCCTTCAAATCCAGTTTGTGTTTGAAATCCTGGATCTGGGTATCCATAAGGTGGAGGTGAGAAAGGACCTGGACCTGGTGGACCTTCGTAAGGGTTTTGAGGTTGCGTGGCTCCATATTCCATTCCACCATACCCTTCTGACATTGGAATACCTATTCCGAATCCAAAACGTTCGTCTGGTTGTGGATATGGCTGTTGAAACTGAGGTTGTTGAGATGGTGGTGACACAGGATGAAGAGGTGGTGGAGGTTCTCCTGGATTCCCCATTTGTTGATTATACTGTTCATGATTATAATACTGTGGTGGTGGTGGATACTGTGGATAGTATTGATTAAAATCTTGGGAATAATCTACTGTTCCTGCAATGGATATTCCTCCTCCTAACAATTGTGTCAAAAATATTAGTCTAAACATTTGAAATGTCTTAAGGTGGTTTTGACAGCTTTTAATTTTTGAAAATGAAGACTTAAAGGACCCCATGGTTCCTTTATATAGAATTAGAATAATTTTTGGAGTTATGACAAGGGTGGTCTTTCTTAAGTAGTATCAAATATCATATTCACACATCTCATCCTTTCCCTTTCCGAATTCCATCACTCAGAAAATTGACAGATAATATTCGTTTAAAGCTCATGTGAATAAAATGATGATTTATTAGGGCTTTTCTGTATAGAAACATTTAAAGCAGTGCAGTGTACCGCTAGTTATGGCGCCGCTCATAACGTCAATGACATTGACATTATGTCCCGTTTAGAACGGGACACCTGAAGACCTGAACCTTTATCTGAAGATTCTTTTTTAAACTCCAACACAAAAACTTATAAGATTTTTGAAAAATTCCTATCTTCTAAATAAATTTTTTTTTTCCTAAATATTGCTGATACACTTGGCTGTGCACTTCGTTTCATCAATTCAATATGGCCTAATGTAAGAAATCGCTTGCTTACAAATGTAAAAAAGGAGATTCTCTAGTCGTCCGATATGTGATGTCTAATATAGGCTTTTCGAGTTTTTTCTTCTGATTATGACAGGTGATTCCACCTTATACACCTTGATTCCATAAAAAAAGATAAACAACAAATTAGTCTCAAAGAAACCTTACTGGAGAACAGATCAATCAATATTTTAAATTCCGTATCAGTTTCTTTTGAGGCATTTAAAATGATGAATTTTTTAATCCTAATCCTGATTGTTACATCGTTAAACACATTCGTAAGAGGACAAGAAGATTCCGAAGCTTCTAAGCAATCACCTTTGAATGTTTTTGGAGATGTGATCCAAGGAAAAGTTGACAGGTATGTTAAATTATTATTCCTAGATTAAAAATATTCATCATAAAACTAAATTTGTGAAAAATTCTTTCAATTTCATTAAACTTTAGAATTGTCCAAGTTGGTTCTGCTATTTTGGGACTACTCGCAGTGATGATAATTAAAATGTTCCTGACAGGGATCGCACCATTTTTGTCTTCCGCTCCTGTCCAAGCCTTACGAGCAAACTTAGCCCAAGAAGCTCAAAGGCAAATCGTTTCACAAGCAATTATGTCCGGAATCTCATCCCTTCAAAATATGTACGGGTAAAGAAGATATAAAATTAGATTAGGATGGCTCTTTTTCAAAATTTCACACTTACTTTAGAAATAATAAATGCTCAATTAGTCAATTTAGATTATATATTTTTGGACTGATTTTTTCGAAGATTGAGCCTGCGCGAAGGTCAATGGCATCTTTAGAAATTGGATTTAAATAAGAGGATGTTCCTTAAACTGTATCTCCAGTCTTGAATTCAACCCTTTCAGACACAGAGTTTCATCAATTATAGAAATGGGTTTTGTAATTTTTTTCTTATGCCTTTGTGTAATAGTTACCACAAGTGCAATTAATTACGAACAAAAAGGATTTAGTTCATCTCAATCATTAATTTCTAATTTCATTCCAAATTTAAAAGATATAAGAAGCACCAATTTTGATAAGTTCAAACCCTTGAAAAATCAATACGCAGGATCATCCTCCTTACCACATCAACCACCACCTCCACCAGTGGGACAGGTTGCTAATCTCACAGCGAATCAAAGAAATGATACTGCTGCTGTAGAAGTTGAATTCTATGAAGTTGAAGATGATTATGAAGAAGAAGCAGAAGATCATGGAATAAAGCGAGAAGACAACGAAGACGAGGAGGACGAAGAAGGTGAAGAAAATGAGGATGAAGCTACTGATGATGAGAATGAAAATGAAGATTCTGCAGAAATGAAAAATCCATTGAACTTTCTTAATTTAGTTGGAACGGATTTTCAGCCAGGGCGTCTTATTAACATTTTCTTTGGACTTATTATAATGATGGTAATGATGATTTTTCAAGGTTATGCAATGTGGGTATTTGGTATAGCTTTTTTACCTGGAACAAGATCGTTGAACTCAAACTGGACATTGAATTTTGATAGACTCAATGATATTCTTAATGAAGTCTCAGAAGCATTGGAATACTGGGAAGAAAAAGCAGAATAAATCTTATAAATTATTTATCTTATCATCTCCATTTTCCATTACCATATTTCATATGCAAGAATAAAATCATATTAATTTTTCCAATACTGCTATTTGTTCATTTATTACAAACAGTTTAACTTTCAGTTAAAAATTCAATGTTAAGGTGATAAATCCAAGATGAGAGGATTCGCATCTTTTGTATTGTTCTCTATATTTTACATACTCATCATCATTTTAATTAGAGGTAAGAAATAAATAAATAATGACGGATTTTACATTATCTTAATTGGAGAAAGAATCATGTAAAATATTTTGACAATTCAACAAATAACAAAGAATTAAAATTAAAATTTAAAGGTATATTTTATTATTTTTGCAGCATTATAATCATCGGATTGGTTACTTTGGATTGTTAAAGGACAGGAAGGAACCAATAATCAATGAAGAATTAAGTAGAGCAGGATACCTTAGAAATGAACCCTTAAAATAGACTTTATTCTCTAAACAATGAAAACCGTTATCAGGGATGATGAAATCGACTACCCGATCCTTTTCTACGTTTCCAGAAATAAATATTCTTCTGACCCCTTAGCCCACCTTCTTTCACTATTAATAGTTCAAATAACCGAAAAATCCCATAAATCTGATGGAATTTTAGACCATGGGAATCATTCTCTTCAAATCTTTGAAATCAATCACTACAATTATCATACATTGAAGAAAATGAAGATCCTTTGGGTACTTGGAGTTATACTCCTAATCTCAATTTTACAATTGGAAGCTCGAAGAATTACAAATAAGAAAAAAATTCTACCAACAGAAAATATTGAAGATGTTAAATCTGAAGTATCTGAAAAGAATGAAGTATCACAAGATAAAAAAGTGGATACTGATTCCAAGGATTTAACTTCCATTACTGTCTCTGATGTCTTGTCAAGTAGTAAAAATTCTACAAAGGAAAAGTTAAATGAAAAAGATTCCAAGAAAAATTCTGTTGCAAAACCTAAAGCTGGACTTAAATTATTTGGTATGTCACAATTAGAAATTTTTTCTAAAAAATGAAGCTTGATAATTGATTTAAAGTGTAGTAATAATAGTATTGAATATGAAGTAAATTTTTTGCCTTTTAAGAACTCTTCTATAACGTGGTAGACCAAATTCTTAGCTTCATTGGGGTTACTGGTCCACGGCCAACTCCAGCAGGTGCCAGGAGGCAAAAGGACGTTGATATTTCTGAAGACAATTTCGTCAATTCCCAATCAATCACCAGATACCGAGAAGAAATCCAAACAACTGTTGGTGCCGCTCTTGGAAAAGGACAGTGTCTACAGAAAGCCGCTTGCAGAGCTGGAAAGTATCTCAAGGAAATCAGAGGGAAAGAAATAATCCTTGTGTAAGTTTAGAATTTTAATGTTTAGAAATCTTGATAAGAAATTCATCATTTCATGAAATTCTATGTTATATTTTTAGTGTTCTGGAAAAGTTTTCTCCGGAGAAATGGATTGATACCGTGGAATTAGTTAAAGACTCCGCCATCCACAATGAAGAATGCGATTATAAATGTTTTGAGAAGTAATTAATTATACTCCCATTTACACCCAATTCTTCACCTCTAATTTATACACAATAAAATTTATAGAAAAAATTTAATTAATTTAAAATATTTATCCTTACAAGTGAACTGAAATTATTATTGTATCAATTATTTAATTATTCATTAAATCTCATGTTTGGAAATTACTTCATATAAATCAGTTCTTCGCTGTTTTGTTAATGGAATATTATCTCGTACTTCCTTCATGTACGTTAAATCTAAAAAAAAAGGTCAAAGATTAAATTAATTTCTTAGGGATCGACAAAGTTGCAATAAAAATGCCGCAATCCAAATCTGATTCTGATAATAAAATCAGACACGCTAATAAAATACTAAAAGGAACTGGTTTAAAAGGTATTAATTACAATATCCGCTTATAACTAAAATCATTATTTCTAGCTCGACTTCAGATGTACGAATTCATAACATTGATTATGTCCGTGTACAGGATAACAATGAAAGCCTAAAGTCTGTATGGTTTCTAAAATAAGGTTTTAACATCTTGAATATGTAATTTGGATTTACGCAGATTGGTTTATCGCAATTTGGTTGGTCTTACCAATGTCGGCATATGCAATTTTTTCAGACTCATCAGCCTCCACCAATATTTTACCCCATGGATCCTATAAATAATACGTCCATGACATGGGAAAATACTTTTTGAAGTCAAATTTCAACTTACAACAGCCATTGAATGCCCCCATGCTACATAACCAGCAGTTGGATCTCTTGCCGGTGAAACGGTTGCGACATACATCTAAAATTAAACTGATATAAAGAAACTATAATTGTTGTCGTTTTAACTAATACTTGATTATCAACTGCTCTTGCTTGCTGTAAAATTTGCCAATGAGCTGGTCCAGTCGTCATGTTAAAAGCTCCTGGATACACTAGAAGATCACAACCTTTTTTTCTGTAAAGCTGTGCCATTTCAGCAAATCGGAGATCGTAACAAATCCCAATTCCAATATCACAGAATGGTGTTTTAAACATTGTAAATTCAGAGCCAGGTGACAAAGTTTTAGATTCCTGAAACGTGATTTTTCCAGGTATATCAATATCAAAAAGATGTATTTTGCGATGACGTCCTACGAAGAAGAGGAATAAGTTAACTTCCAATTAAAAATTGACGAATAAGATTTTTAATAACCCACCCATTAACTCTCCTTGAGGACTCCAGATCGTACAAGTGTTATAGACACAACTTTCATCCTCACTTAATTCAGGAATTGAGCCACCGATCAAGTATACATTGTTATCTTTTGCTGCTTTAGATAATGCATCACTGCTTGGACCACAAGGTACTTTTTCAGCATATTCACGAAAGTACGCTAAAAGGCAATGTAGAAAAATATTTAGCAATAGAATAAATTATAATATGCTAATTCCACTTTACTTATTCCATAGGGCGAATTAAAACATTCAGGAAGAGCAACGACTTTGGCTCCATTTGATGCAGCTTCTGCTACCATCTTGGTACATTTTTCCAAGTTTTCAGTTTTGTTAGCACCGACCCTTAACTGTATTAGTGCTAGTCTAAATACTAAATATTAATTATAAAATAATATTATTAGTACGAGAAGTTAAATATTTCTAAAACTTACTTGAAGACATCATGGGAAAGATGCTAATAATGAATATTACCGGTAGCTGATTCAAGCTACCAATAATAAATGAAGGTAAAATAATTTGTGTGGATGGAAAAATGTACGGACATCAAGTGTTGACTAATCCTCTTAAAAACAAAGATTAATTATAGGATATTGAACATGAGATTACAAAGTTATTACTAATACAAAAAAAAAGATAACTAAAGAAACAAATACTCGTCAATGTTAACACTATGGTTGGTGTGCATAACAGAATTACTCAATGCTCCAAATTAAACTGTGATACAATGTCAAATTCAATTATTAAAAACAGACTTACGAGGTATTAAATTAAAAACACTTTTCTTTTTCTTTTGTTTTCAGTAAAACAGCTGAGCTTTAACGACTAACTTAACTTGTTGAATGCTCCCTTCAGCCAATGAAAATCCTCTTTAAAACGAGTTGACTTTCTCCATGAGAAAGTCACAAAATATTTTTGTAAAGATTTTTTATAATAAAAAATTATCAATTACTAAAACCAATCCTTCTTGTGAAATTAAATGTAATCGAACAAAAAAAGAGTAGTTAAATTATTACCAAAATACAACTAAAAAATAATGTACAATTAATCATCAATTTATTAATTATGAAAATTTCTAACTTAATTTCTAATCTAAAATTATTTTTCATCATCCGTTTAAACAAATAATAATGCGTCAAATAAGAAATTAAAATTATTTACAAGGAGAAAATAATTACTTCGTCATTCAATAAATGGGAACAAATAAAAATATTAACAAATTATAGAAGTAATTATTTCTAAATTCATTTTGAAATATTTTTATGAGATTCAACACATAGCATGGATTTTTTATGTTTGTACAAACTACCGTTTGATGTAAAATCCACATCACAAACTTCACATTTCCAATGTTTTTCCTTTATATGACGAACATTTAGATGAATTTTCATGTAACTACTTGTTTTAAATGTTTTTGTACAAAGGGGGCATTTGTAGGGTCTCTCGCCAGTATGAGAACGAATATGTATTGTTAGATTGTAATTTTGATTAAATTTCTTCCCACAATCATCACATTTGTATTCCTTCAAATTCGCATGGATCTTCATATGCTTACTCAAATCATCTTTTCTTCCATAGAGATTTCCACATTTTGTACAATGGAATGGTTTAATTGTGTATTTTAGTTTAATGTGTTTGATTAATTGTGTTGTATCTTCAATTTGTATTGGGTTCCATTCATCTGAATCACAAGATCCACTTCCATATTTCACTCGTAAATTATTCATTAAATCCCCAAAATCCTGAATTTTCAAGAGAACACCAAAGTCACCCTTGTGAATTCGCATATGCCTCTTCAAATCCCCTTTCCATCCAAACTGTTTTCTACATTCTTGACATTTGTAAGGATTTTCATCTGAATGTACTCCAATGGTGTGATTTTTTAAATTACTCTTGGAGTGCGCTGGATATTTGCAAATTGTGCAAATGAATTTGCTTTCTTTTGTGTGGGTTATCATATGTGTCTTAAGTTCTGAATTTGTTTTGAATTGTTTTGTACATTTTGTGCATTTGGAGAGTCCTTGTCCAGTATGTATCTTCAAATGGATGTTTAGTTGTGATTTCCTTATGTATTTTTTGTTGCAGTATTTACATTGGAATATTTTTTCTCGTAAGTGAATTTTTTCATGTTTCTTCAAATTTTCGCTTCGTTTAAATTCTTTATTACAAATATTGCATTGATATGGTCTTTCATTGGTGTGTGTGTGGATGTGCTGGAACAAATCAACTTTTGATTTAAAGGATTTTAGACAGAATTTACATGGAAATGGTTTCAAATCAGAATGGACTGTTTTTAAATGCAGTTTAAGCATATTCTTTGTTTTAAACTTCTTTCTACACTTCCGGCATGAGAATTTTTCGTGATTCTGTTGATTTTGTGTGTTGTGAATTTCATTGGATTCAGAATTGGAATTTTTTGGTTGATTTTGGTTGGTTCTTTTTCTAAATTTTGAATCCATTTTTCGTTTTATCTGAAAATAGAATAATAATATTTGAATTTAATTTGATAAATTGAGTGATTAAAATTTGTATCTTTACATCCTCTACAATCTACAAATCCTTCAATTCCAAAATTTCTTAAAAGGATGAAACGATCCGTAAATCCAGAAGTGAACTGAAATAAGAAAGCTTTTTATATTTTGTAGGGTGTTGTAAGGTTAACGTATTCATGTGTCATGTCCATGTAATTAAATTAGCATTTAAGTTCGATTTTATCTGAAAGGTTATTCCTACCTTTTCTTTTGGAGAATACCTTTTGTAATCGTGCTTCAGATTAAGATAAAGGTCAAATTAAGACATAAAACATGACAATTTTTTGTTAAAGAACACAAAATTTTTTTTTACTAATGAAGCATTATAATATTCTTAACCTGGATTTTTTAATTTTTTGTTTCAAGGTTAATTTTTTCCGTATGGAAATCGTCACAATGTAATAATCGTCACATTTATTTATAACCTTTATAACTATGGAATTTATAACTGATTTTTTAATTAAATTTTTGAATCACCAAGTGTAGGAAAGCTATTTTTTATTTCGCTATCACCATTTATGACATTTCAAGATAATTTAATGCTTATTTTAAGGAAAGCACTTCATCACCGCTAAAGCTACATTTCCTATTTCACAATGTAAATTGCGAGCGATTTGTCAATGTGAAGCCAAGGATATCTTCCGGTGTAACTGGTCCATCTAAATTATAAATGAAATAGCGAAAATAACAACTTCCATATTTTGTTAAATTGAATATAATGACCCATTTGATAAAAATCCGAATTGCCAGCATCTCTTCTTGCAGAATTTATAGCGTTTCTAATAGCGAACATAACACTGACGGCCGTACAAAGTGGTGGTTCTCCTGTTTTACACATTATATCATATGTGTTATAGATACATAATATGTTTTTATAGGAGAGTGTGTTTTACCTGTGGCTGTTAAAATCAAACATGATTAAATAAATCAATTATAAATTTCCTACTTACATTTTGATCTCAATATTCCATGTGGATTTGGTGCATTCCTGAGCAACGTGATTCTGAAGTCTTCGGGGATATCCTTAGCCAGTGGGGGTTTGTAGTCCTAAATTAAAATTTAGAATTATTAATAATTTTCTACTAAATAAATATTTTACCCAAGTATTCATGGTGAGTAATTCTCCAGTATTTTCATCGTATTGAAGTTTTTCAGTTGTCCACATTCCAATCCCCATCATTGTTGCACCTTCCACCTGTCCCAAATCAATCTCAGGACTTAGACTGATTCCACAATCTTCAATGACATCCATTCTAACAATCTAAACATCAAAATTATTACGGAGTCCTCTCTGAATTAAATTAATTCAGCAACCTTATACTCTCCGGTGAGTATGTCAACTTCTACTTCTGCCAAATTAAGTCCCCAAACATCATAAGGCTTTATGTCATCCGCAGCACTGGGCCTTGATTGGATTTTACAAATTCAAATAAAAATCAAAAGCTTCGTTATATTAATTACATGTGGCTAGCTGTGAGATTAACTCCTTCGCGATTTGCTGCAGCGATAATTGTTTCCCATTTACCGTCCTTTACTTTATCCCGGATTGGTTGAAGCCTTTCATTTAATATTTTACAAGCTTGAACGGCAGACTGAAATTAACAGAGACGATTAATAAAACTCTTTAACTTAGTGAAATGGTAATTAAACCCATACGTGTGTCACAACTTCGCTGCCAATTGCAGCTCCGGTTACGACGGAGTTGGGACAAACAATATTACTAGTGGGTTTCACTTTGATTTTATCCAATGGAATTCCTAGCTCGTAAGCTACACCCTGTGCTGCCTAATCATAACATAAGAATTAATTTAGCAAAAATAAAAAGGGATTTAACCCTAATTTATTTTAGGTACCTTTGTATTTAATCCTTGACCCATTTCAATACCACCATGTGAAATAACTACTGTACCATCAAGGTGGTAGATGCCCACAAAACATGGAAATGCCAAGCTAAAATAATGAACAGGATAACGCATTGGGACTATAGCCATTCCTCTCTTTTTCCATCGATTATTCTAAAAATATACAAATATAAATTATCAATTATTAAATAATTAAATAGAATTTGCCATTAACCAAATTAAAATTTTCAAGGAATTTATTTCTGTCCTCATAATCGCCTGATTTCATCATTTCATCCACCATTTGCGGTATAAGATTGGTTTCGTCAAATGTTACTCCAGCAGCACTGTATATTGGATCTCCTGTTTTAATCTGGTTAACCATTCTAATATCCAATGGATCTTTGTTCAAGGAAAATGCAATATGCTCCATAATAGTTTCAATAATTGCAAATCCTTGGGTGCTTCCTATGGAAGTATAAATTTAGACAACCTCAGGTTTCCTGGTTAGAGTTTTACCTGGAGACCTGCAATACGTGTTCGAAGGTGTATTTGTATTGACTGCACCTGGTACAACTTTCCAACCGATTGTTTCATAACAGCTTTGCAGACAAACCATAGCTAACCAGGATGTTACCTCATTCGAAACTAACCCGGCGTCACAAAATATTTCAGCATCAAGGCGATCAATTTTTCCATCGTCATCAAATCCAACCTAAAAAGGAACCAGAAAGTAAATTAACTTAAGTCACTTTAAAAATATTCTTACGTCGTATTTTGCCAAATAAGGGAGACGTTTTCCAATCATTTTCATATTTGTTTCTAAATCTAACACAATCCGTACTGGTTTGTTTGTTACATGAGTTGCAAGAGCGCATGCAGCTGCGACATGTGACGCTCTTGATACTTTGCTTCCATAAGCTCCACCCAAACGACGAACTTGAATGTTGAGGCTAAGCAAATATATATTGAAATATTTCTGTGAGCATTTTTTTTACACTGATCAGTTTTACCTGTTACTCGGAACTTGAAGCATTGACGAAATGGTTGATTGTACCAAATCTATCCATTGAGTAGCTGAAAATACATCCATACCATCTTCTTTTGGAACACACAAAGTGACCTGGGTCTCCATTTGGAAATGATATTGTCCTTTTATTTCGAATTCGCCTTTTACGTTATGTTTTGAATCACCAGATCTTTGTTGAGGACTTTCACCTTTCTTTTTTAAAAAGCATTCTTCCAGTTTGTCTTCTGCTTCAGCTTTTTTAAGAGCATCCGCAATCGTAAGAATCGGCTTCTTGATATTATCGTAAGTTATTTTAACTTTTTGAGCAGCTTTAGTTGCGATTTCCCTTGTTTCAGCCACTATGAGTCCAACTGCAGCACCAGCATACTGTACTTTGTCCGTCACAAAAATCTGGAGGAAGGTAAAGAAAATTAAAAAATCATCGTTCAAAACATCTTTGAACCAACCTCGTCAGGTGCTGAACCATAGATATAATAATTGTTTGTTCCAGGAATGTCTTTCGCTTGAATAAAATTTACAACTCCAGGCATTCGCTATTCAGGTTAAAAATAAACAAAAATGTATAGTAAAATGAAAGAAAAATAAACTTGAAATATTACAAGGGCTTCAGAGGCATCAACATTTCTAAGCCGGGCATTTCCAACAGTAGTAAGTACAAAAGCACCAAATAATTCACCTGGCATTTTTGGAATATCATTTACGTATTCAGCTTCACCTTTAATATAGTAAAAGCAGTAAAATAAAATATTATGAATGGATTTAATTAGAGTTAGTTGTTTTTAAAAGAATGTTTAATACTAATTATTACCTGAGCATTGCACAGTGGCTTCGAGTTTTGATACAGGCTGATTAATTGGCCACTCAGTTTTGTCAGTATCATAAGTTTGTTTTCCATAAGTTGTAACATGTTCAATATCAACTGCTCCGGAACGGTGTTTGTCCTGGACTGTATTTCCAAGGATTCCAAGCACAGTCTATAAATGGAGACAATAAGAATTAGAAAATACGTTGAAATTGTAGTGCTAAATTTATGACCTTGTACAGCAAAGACTGCGTGAGTGATTTTCTATATTCAGGCATTGCATCTGGTGGCTTGTGATCTGGTATGATTTCACGCTCTAAAACTTCCAATGCTCCACTTAATGTGTTACTGTCTCCTAGGAACTTCCCAAGGAAGTAGGTTTCAGTAGTACTAGCATGAATCTACGAGTATTTATAAAAATTTAAGGTGTGGAAGTTTGGTTAAGAAGTAGTATTGCAATCGTACAAATTCAGGATTGATACCACCAAATACAATGGATGGTCTTTCTCGTACACTAAAATTTCTTCTTGAATCAACACGGAATAAAAATCCAGCATTTACGTAAGCGTGAGCATTCTGATATCTTCTCGTAATCTATCACGGTAACGAATTTTTTTAAAGAATGGTTTTAGCATACTCTTTGGGTCGTTTCGTCTTAGGCAAGTTATATAATTTATACCTTAAAAGTTCTCAATGTGTAACCACGGCTCTTTGGCAATGAAGGAAGGTTCACAGCAACAATTATTTTTCCTTTCATATCCAGTTTTAAGAATTCCATAACAGAATACTGTCGTATTAAATTTGGTGCAAAAGCTTAAAAAGACACGTAAATTAGGTAAAACGGTTCAGACAATTTGTAAGGATTACCAATTGAAATATTTGCTCCAACTGTTTCTAATAGCATAAAAATATCCGATGGGAATTCTGGATGAGCGTGTTTAATCATTAAATTCCCGGCAATAGTTCCATTCTAAACATGAGCAAATTAATAAGCGATGAAAATTAATTTTGAAAGAATAAATTGTCTAAGTGTTACACTTCGAACTGGAACATTTGCAACTCGCATAATATGGTTACTCATTACTCCTGCATATTCAAAACCGTCAATTTCAGATGCTTTTTTAAGTTGCTCAATCGCAACCGCAAGCGTAATTGCTCCACCGAGAACAACAACACGCGGGTTCAATGTTGTAACTTTTAGTTGAGGAACAGCAGTAATATCCAAATATGCTTGATACGGTCCATCGTATTTGTACACTCCTATTAAAATATTGATTTCATTCGAATTATAATACTGTATGGTTGTAAAGTTAACCATTGTACCTGACGCTGTATTTCCAGCAACGATTCGATACGGCAGGCCTGCATTAATGAATTGTTGCATGGCTCCAAATAGAGTGTCCATTCGTGTAGGTTTGACCCATTGTTCTCCAGATTTCAAACTAAGGTGAACTGACGTATTTCTGACACATTTGTCAAAACCTTCATCATCCTCTGAGCAGGAAACAGAAGATTTGCAGCATGAATTTTTCAGAGGACACGGAGATCCAACAAAATTCTATAAAAAATTTAGAACTTCAATAAAACGATTAGAATAGTTAAAGTCAATAAGTATTGTGTATAATTTGATTTTACTCAGGTAAACAAATGCTATTTGGTCATTATTATGTTTAATAATTAATAAAATTATAATTTTTGCATGATTACCTCCATATCTTTACATTTTCTGCGAAGTTCTTCTGATGCATCAGTACCAAGTGATTTAAAAGCATCCAAAATAGGACGATAACCAGTACAACGACAAATATTTCCGTCAAAATTATCTTCTATTTCTTTAACTTGCAATTTAGGTTTTGCGCTCATCAAACTAGGATATTAATTATATTAAAAGCTGACAGTTTTGAAATATAATATATTAAATATAAATATATTTTTTGCCTGTGCATATTCATAATCATTCCTGGAGAACAGAAACCACACTGCGTCCCATTGAAACTAACAAGACGCTTTTGTATTTCATGGTATCCATCTTTTTTGTTTCCAAGTCCCTCAATTGTCGTAATATCCCATCCATCACATGAGAATATTGGAGTCAAACACTTTATTACAAATTATTTGAAAGTTATATTAACTCTTATATATGTTTTTCAAAATTAAACTTGCTTACAGAGTTGACAGGACGTATAACATCAGCGCCAGTAACGGGGTCTCTTGATTTCGCAGTTACGACGCAAGCTCCACAACCACCTTCTCGACAAGAATATTTTGTACCTTTCAATCCAGCTTCATCTCGTATATAGTCAACAAGCATTGTTTCAGGACCAAAGTTTGACATAAAATCCGTAATAACTTATCAAATACATCAAGCAATCAGCTTCATCTTACTAGAGTTAATTAAAAAGAATTTTCCCTACCAGTGTATTCCTTGCCATTGATGAAAAAATTAACTCTATTTTGAGTTATATCGTGTTCTGAGTTACTGAAAATTAAATGTTTCTGCAGGAAAATTGAAGCATGAATTAATTTAGATACAGTTCATACCTACTTTGTTCTGCCCCCATTTTTGTTTTAACTATTATATTATTTTATTATTGATTTATTTGACTTATGACTTGAACTTAGTTTTATGAAGTGTCACACTGCGTAATATGTAATAATTAATGTATATTAAAATCACCTTCGATATGTTAAAATGTTTCAGTTTATGTATATATAAACATTTTACTACATCGATGTAATACACATTCCATCTTAGTTATGTTATATTTAATAAATGGGCTCTTATGCTAACTAGATGATATTTATAACATTTTGGTCTTATTGTTTTACTAATGAGACCTAAAACAATTAATCCATCTCCAGTTTGATTTAAATATGACATAAAAGTCATATAGTTTTTACTTAAACTGTTCATCCCATTTTATATCTTGTCAAAGTCATGAATACCATTTCTTTCAATTATTACGTCGGAAATGAGATAACTAGGCAGATGATGGGCGGAAGCTAAATGTGGTTACATTACATACATAGAAATTCCACAAAGTTTAAGTGAATATAAGGTATCCTAAATTATGTGACTACAATACAACAGCATACTATCTACTATTTGTAATAAATCAAATATTTCCACTTCAATACTGGAAAAAATCAAAGAATTGATTCTGCATTCCCAGCATCATTCAATTTTTATTTCATTTTAGTTTCTTTAGTACTGATGCTGGAGACGATTAACTATAATGAGAAAATATAATGGAAATATTAGTTTTAGCATTGACAGTCATTATATTTTCTAAAATATAAGCATGAGTCGTAGATGCACACTTTTTCAATATACCAAGTCAAGTGACATTATATTATATTTTAAAGCACTTTTTTCTGAATAATTGG
>JAQGCN010000554.1:0-18603 GCA_034699725.1 Friesea truncata
CACTTGTGCCAAGTTTCATCCAATTCGGTGATTTGAGTGCGGCATGTCGCTGGACGTTTTCAGAAAAACAAACCCTATTACTGCATCATTTCCAGCACCTCCATATCCAAAATTATTCTGTTGAAAGTTTCCTGATTCTTCGTTAAAACCATGCACATCTAAATTAATACAGAAAAAGCTTAGTAAATGATAATTTTGTGTTTGAAATGTTATATCTAACAGAATAAATCATGGATGATGTTGTTCCCATAGAATAAATTTGTAATAGATGCATCAAGGTATTCAATTGGTTGCTTCTTGAAATCGACGGGGAAGTCAAAAGTTAATTCTGATGTTCCGTTTGGGCGATAGTTATTCAGATAGTCCCTACCCCATCTAAGAAACAGAAAAATTTGAACTAATCCAATAACGTTTGCAAGGTTAATTTACCAAGATTCTCTAGAGCAAATACGTCATTTCCTCTCGTGGTAGTATGATTTCCTTCCGAAATATTTGTCATGTGCCAGCCAAGGGGTGATGCTAATTTATGAGCTGGGTCTTTCACAATATCACGGTCACCTTTTGATGGATCATTTACTCCAACAGGGTATATGTTATATTGAGTAGCATCAGAGACCCAATCATCCAATTGAAGAACTTCATTACTTCCAACAGAAACAACCGCATTGTACCTAGAAAGATTTTACTTTAATGTTTTACAGTATTCAAGTTGGAACCTTATGTACTGACATGTTGACTTTTGTTACTTGAACAATATCCCATGCTAAAGCTAAATCCTGTCCATTGTTGACTTGTATGTATTTTAGTGTTGGATGATTTTCTTTGCTTTCACGGAGTTTATTCAGTTTCATCTTCACTAAATTAGCAAGAGCATTGACAGCATCCTCTGTTGTATATTTAGGAGTGAAATCTTGAAAACGAAAAAATTAAAATCGTATTTGTTTAATAATTTATTTTGTATTAATTACGGTTTGAATGCTTCGGAATAGGCCCACTGTAAAACGAATGCCCGAAAGAAAGGATTTATCCATTCTTTGCAAGGTTGATATTAGCTACCCCGTTTACCACTTGGAGACCATTTACTATCTGTTGAAAGTACATGTGCGTGACGCCATTATGAGCTAAAGTATGAGAATTTGACACTTGAGGCTGCTCAGTAGATCTTGTTTCGGTCATTAGAAATCTGTTGGATTTAAAAATTTCAACATTTTTGTTTGACACAGAATTAATTCTGTAAAACATTAAACTTATTGTTTTTACTCAATTGTATCGGCAACTAGATCAACCGTCACCGTATATGGTTGGAAAACATAAAATTTCAGCATATTTATCTTTGCTCTAAAGCAAAGATAAATAGGATATTATTTTCTGCTGGTGCCATCTTAATAACCATGTCAGCCAAATCGTCTTCTGCGAGTAAGAGTGACTATCAGAATCTTCCTCATTCTCATTTTCCTCAGAGAGGTTCCTCTGTTCAGATTGCATCGTATCCATAGTTAGCTGGTTAACAGTTGTACTGTCAAAAACATCGTCAAAATCTAAAGCTACAATTTTATAGATTAATCCATGCAATTAATTTTATCTTGGTAGGTTAACTGAAACTGACTATCTGCTTCCAAGGATGTCCAGTCGTTACTGAGAATGACACCTTCGCTGTGATAGAGTTCTTGTGCGACAAGATGCTTTGTGTCATTCAAGTGTCAAGCAACATAATAATAATATTATTATAATATCAATTTTGTCTTGTTGCATTATTGCAGCTGGACACCTTTACTGCAGCAGATGTGGATGCAGATTAATCAAGGTGAAACTGCTCAAGGTTTTGTCGCAGCTAAACGGAAACTGATGTCTGAAAACCCTCACCTGGTCGCAGCTGGTAAAGATGTGTCACTTGCTGCTCTTGGAGCAGAGAATTTGTTTGCAACGCCAAAGAGAGCTCTAAAATTCAGAGCTATTAAGTTTGGTGACCAAGGGGACGATATGCTTTCTGCAATCAACACACCAGGACATCATGACAGTAACAATGGCCAGGGCAGAAAAGACAATGAAACTAAAGGTGGTGAAGGGGAGGCTGATACAAATATGAAAAAGAAGAAAGATGACGAAAGTGGTGGTGTATGAGAAGATGGTGGTGACAAAGAGAAGCAACTTGGTGACACTAATGTAGGGAAGAAGAAGGGGGAAGAAAATTGTGGTAGTGATGCTAAAAAAGGTGGTGGTGACAAAGCAAAAAACTCATCACAGCGATTGTTGCTAATTTGGAAAAGAAATTCGCTAAATAATACAACAGTTAGACTTAGTTATCTCAAATTAAAAAGAAATGTAGTCTCTAGTAGTCTGTTTTCCCTGTCTATCTACAGTGTTTATCTATACATGTTTGTCAATCAAATGAAAGGTATTTCCATTATTTCTTTCCAGTATTTTTTCATATTTTAATTTCTTGTCTTTAAACATTTAGCCACAGATCATACATGTATTCAAAAACGCTATAGATAGGCAGAGGGAGAGAAAAGCGTATGATTTAGTGCCTGGTTAACGCAAATTAAATAGAAATGTTGTATCTAATCGTCAATGAGAGTCATGTCGTGTGAGTCAATGGAACAATAAGATGAATAAACGCCACAAGTCAATAGAATGCTTCAAAAATTCTGAATATATTCCCTCGACTATAGTCGTACTCATTCAATTTAATTATGGCCGTGTTTTCTGCAACAAATAGCCTCTTTCTAATTCTTTTAGTTTAGAATAAGAAAAGCTAAAGTTTAATAAAAAACAGTTAATTTTACGCCGGAACAAGCAAGGATGCTCAGATTTTTATACTCATTTGCAATGCAAGCTCTGAAACTACAATTCTGCGGCAGAAATATTTTCATTGGCGCTCAAATTATTTCCTGATTAATATTGTTCAAATTAAACTAAGTATTATGGAGTACATTAATTTAAGACAATTATGATTATGAAACAAATTTAAATCATTGCAATTTAAATTTCAGAGTACTTCTTCATGGTGCCATTCAGGAGGGTCATTACAAGGCCCAATTGAAGAGAATTGGTCGTTGAAACTACAATTACTAAAATCGGAGTGGCATGGTGAACCCGGTTGGATTTTCTTGTATCTCCCTGTGCAGTCGTAGGAGAAGAACATTCTGACACAAGTACCATACGTATTGATAGAAGAAATTTCACTGTCCCATTGACCACCTAAACGCAAGCAGGAAAATCCAGCTGATGCCACATTAAGAGCGGATCCACTGTGGTCTTTGTTAGTAAAGAGAGATGCTATCCAACGATTTCTCAATGCAAAAGCTCTTCTTTCCTGAATGAGTTCCACCAGTTGCTCCTCCGCGTCTCGGTACGCAGCTGCTCGTGTCAATGCGTTTGCATCCACAGCCTTTTGCATCTCTCTAATGCTTTCCCCAGCGTTTTGACGAATTGAACGTTCCATTTCGGCATACTCTTCAAGATCTTTTTTCTTGGCGGCTGAGAACGCTTCACTGCGCATACTGCTGAAAGTTTCTCGGTTTATCCTGTCTTCTCTTCCTTTAACGTCCTCGTCCCGTAACTGACTTTGTAATTGACTCAGTTCTCGTGTAAAATTTCTTGTCATGATGTCAATAGTTTCCTTGAGGTTGGAAATAGCTTTGGCAGATTCTAGTCTATTCCTTTGGATTTCGGAATTTAAGTTTCTTATTTTTGATAATTGTCCCTCTTGTTCAGCTCGTCTTGCTTCTTCACGATTGAGGGTTTCTAGGTTTTTAGAAATGGTTTTCAACACCATCAAATTTTGTTGGATCGGCCACGCCCACAGCGACACACTCACGTCCTTTGAATTCCTTATCCAAATGTTTTCACAGTCTACCCATTGCTCAGTAGTAACATCTTTAACAATGGTCAAATTTTTAAAAATGGGCAGAGCAAACTTGAACAATTGAATAAGGTTGAAATTCGGCTCTAACCCTTCCACGTACGATTGAAGTTTAGCGAGTTTCTGAACGTCTGACTCGAGCCATGCGATTGCTCTACGTCTTGCACTTTGAGTTTGGAACCGAGGGAGAGACGCGTTATAGCGCTCCTTGTAAGTAGCCAAAGTTTCAATTAGCATTGAATTCCAGTTGTTATGAATCTCCGGCATTGCGTTTTGTCGTAAGATGTCGACTTCTGCCAAGAAAAGTTCCTTGACCTCTTCCAACGCCGTCCACCATGGCCGTTTACTAGCTGGTTGCGGTCCTTGAGATATTTTATCTAAGAATATAAGCATATTTCTTTCCATTTGAAGACTGGATTCAAATTTCCCTTTCTCATTTTCACTCGTTAGACTTTGTATTGTGGTGAATAAAGAGCTAAAGTCTTGAGCTAAGCTTGGAAACGTTGTGCCCGTATTCAGTTTAGATAAATAAAAGTTGAAATTTGCAAATACCCCACATAAACCGTCAGACGACGGTACTGCCCGATTTAATTTGGAAACAACTTCTCTATTCATAAATTGGATCACCTTGTCCACGATGGAGCGCTCAATGGCCGAGCGCATGTAACCGGCGACTAGCCTTGCATCATTGGAAATTGGGAAGCCAAAGTCATTTTCAGAAGTAGACACGAATTCCGTGTTCTTGAGTAGAACTTGGCGAAGCCATGGCTTAGTGGACTGCACAATGGGAATTTCTGATAATGGCCCAACTCTGTCCGGTTGCCGGAAAATCCCAATTTTAGACAACACTTGGTGTCCGTTTGAAATTGTTGTGTTTAGAAAAGCATTGACAAACTCCATTCGTCTCATGTATTCTTCGCCAGAAGTTGAGGAAATTTGAGATAGTCCGACTTTGACTTCTGTTAGAAATTGAGCTATGTTTGAAATTATTTGAGGATTAGTCGTTGAGGAATTAGCTTCCACTTTACTGGCGACGAGAGCAAAGGCATTTTGATATTTTAATGGGCTTTGGATAAGTCTTAGCGCATGGTCCATCAGACTCAGGAAGTAATGTCGATCCTCACCTGGCCTCAACGCCGAATGATTAATTACAAAAACAAATTTAAGTCCTCGTGCATGTGTGACAACCCTGTGGATAAAATAGGAATTGGCAATTTCTTGGGTGATGCTTCTTGTGTCCTTGAATCCCGGGAGGTCGAAGAAATGAGTAGAAGACTGAGAGTCAATCATCAATTCTGGTATGCTGGTTACGGACACGATGGATTGCGTTGAAATTTTCCCAGCCTTGTCCCGAATTAAGTAGCGGTGATTATGGTAGGATTCCATATCGTTGTCTTGATTGATGACAAATTTTGTGATGGTAGTTTTACCAGAACCGGAAAGACCAGCAACAAGAATGAAGTCATGATTGCGCGTTCCATTCAGCAGGAGCTGTTTCTCCCCATGGATTATTAGCTGGAGCGTCTCGTTTGCCGTGGATTGCCAGGATCCATTTGCCAAAGCTATAAATTCAAACCCATAAATTAATACGCATCTTCATTAAATACGGATTGCTTCTTTGCTCATATAGTGACTATGGCTTAATTATTTGCAGGGGATTTACATACCTTCAAGCGATTTGACATGCGAGTAGGATTCTAAGTGTTGTGCACTGGAAGCCGAAACCTACAGCGGAAAATAAGCATTATTAATTTTACGATATTTTAATGTTTTTTTCGAAATTCACATAATATAAGTTATTATAAGTTATATCTATTTAAATGCAAACGATATTTTAGTAAATTAAGTTAAGGAAACTTACTGTAAGAGCTTCAAGTAATTTCAAAGTCAAGACGAGTAAGAATAAGAAACATTTGTCCATCATGTCTTTGCTCATAAGGCGCAGCTGGATGTATGTTCAGAAAACCAGAACTCTTCAGTTTCCTCTGGTTAAGCTTAGTGGAGTTGGATTATTATAATTGCCCGAAGAATTTTGCTCTCCATACGAATACGCATGTGGGTCATTATCAGGTTTTCTGAAGAAATTGGGATGAAAAGTTCTTCAGAAAATTATCTCAAAAAGGTCAAGGAAATCCACGTCCCATACTATCAAGAGGTAAGGTCAGTCTTATCATGCTTAAACTTCACTGACTTGAGTTCCTTTTGTGCAAAAGAAATTTATTAATTGTTCCTAGTGACCGAAGTCATTGAAAAAGATATTCTTTGCTCTATGATTTCCAAACCATTTGCTCGTTAATAATTTTTTGAAGACAATATGTCGACGAGTGAACAGTAAAGTTACCCTTAAGTAGCACAGTTAAAAAAAATATGGCTAAAAAGCAAAAGTCCTTCGGCGAAAAAGCCATAAAAAGTAAAAAACAAGCTCCTATTGCTTTCGTCGAGGATGCGTTAAATCAACCAAAATTTAGAAGTGTGTTTGATTCCGGTAGATTTTACACCTCCTCGACGAAAGCAATAGGAGCTTGTTTTTTACTTTTTATGGCTTTTTCGCCGAAGGACTTTTGCTTGTTAGCCATATTTTTTTCGCGCGCTACGCACGCATTTTTTACCTCGCTTCGCTCGGCGGCTTTACTATTTCTACCAATGTTATCCACATAAGTTGTTTATAGGTATTTCTTATTTTAGTTTATTTCGGTTTGTTTATATCATTTATTTGAATTGGGTTAAATAGAAATTTATTTCCATTTTTAGTCAGAGGGGCTTAAAATGTTTTGATCCGAAAAAATTTCGATATTTTTAACATTTTATTTTATATACTTTGAAGGTGGGTTAACTTCAATATACCAGTACGCACGTGAAGAAAATCGGTTTCCATAGATTGTAGATTTTTTAAAACATCGTTATTAGGAAGCGCACCTTTCAAATGTCTGTTTGCAAGTTTTCAGCTAATTCGTAAGTTTGTTTAATGATTTACAGCCAAAAAACGAAAATACTCGGCGCTGTATTTTCATACCTGAGTCTAGTAATTAAGTTGCTAATGCAACTATAATTGAAACAATGTTTGTTTGCTTCAATAAACATTGTTTATAATAAACTAAGCACGTTTATTCTATAGCAACACACGTTTTAATTGTGAAAAATATTTTAAATCCTAATTAGAGTTATTAGGATAAAATGAATTTTTTGGGGTTTTGTTTGTTTAACTACTCATTTCAAGTAGTTTGAAATGGTGTATGTGTCAACTGCGTTCAAGTCCGTTTTCCCTGTTAAATGGCTCAACTATTCCCAATTCACCAAGTTCCAAATGATCTACATTTTATTAATTTTCACCATTGGAAAGCGCGTCGTCAAAAACGCCAGTTTGCCAATTTTCACCTTATTCGTATGTTTGGTTTACGAGTTACAGCGTAAGTAAGGAAAATGTCTGCGTTACATTTTCATAACTGAGTCTTATTTTAGGTTGCTAAGGCAACTCTAATTAAAACAAAGTTTGTTTGTTTCGCCTCAGGAAAAATTAACGCTGCTTCACTCTCAGCCGACCACACATTAATAACAGCCAATAAACCATCCATTTAGACTTCGGATAAATAAGACATGACTTAATCGCCTGGATTGAAGTAATGAGTTTTTCGTGACTTTGAGAAATGATAAAATGAAATGACAGGCAGTTTAACAGAAATAAATTACTAAGAAGTGAGATTGTGACATCTTTCTGAACAGGAGAAGGGTTTCTGCGGAATTTACTCTTACTTCTTTGGAAGATGTTGGAATTTTTTTCAGTCGTCTAATCAGTCGATTAATTTATTTGACCAACAGTGCAAAAGCGTGTCTCATTTAAAGAGTTAGACTGTAGAAATTCCAAAGATCAGTTTAACCGAAGTAACTAATAATTGTGACGGTCGAGAAGGATGATGAAGTTGGTTTTTATTTTTGTTATCCTGGGATTCCTAATTGCAGGAAAAATTGCATTGGAGTTAGGAACGACCTCTGTTCCAAATCAGGATGTTGAGTTTGACCCCTTTGAAGTGAATCGGTACAGAGACGAGGCGGCTTTGGCCTTGGAGAACTCCCGTCTAACAGATCCTATTCCAATGAATCTACACAAACGTACTAAACGCAGTAGCTGGGTCTACTGTTTAGCAAGTCTACTTTCCTAAATTCTTTCCGGCCGGCCTTCCTACCGGGTTTAAAGCCCCAAAAATTTGGTCCCGGCTTGGAAATCCGAAGCATTTCACATTCAACACAAGAATGTCTAGCTTGGATTTAGGTGGAGTTGAGCTTAGTGAACTCGGGAAGTCGCTTGGAGGAGCCCTGGAAACAAAATGGAAGTCGTCCAGAAAATATTTGAACAAGGCATTTCTGCTAGTACAGCATCGCAAACCAAATCCTCAAAAATAACTTTCTTCTCTAAAATGTTCCAAAGAAACCCCATGGGTAAAACAAAAGCGGAAGCCGTCTACAATATACAGAAAAATGGTGTTTCAACCCGTGGGTATCTCGAAGCATCTGTACGAAGCCAAAGAATCGAGCTAGTGAGCGGAGAAGAGTACAAATTTCGACTAAAACCTGTAGGACTAGGTTCGAACAACAAGCCAAATTATCATTTGGTGCTTAAGCCAGAACATTCAAATGGCATCAAAGGGACTTATCTGTCAACCAAAGAAGCCCTCAGTGTGGACATGAATGGCAAAACCAAGCATATTTTTACCGCTGAACTTCGTGGCTGCACAATCTACGGTGGAGAGTAAGCAATGCACTTTTATGTAATTTCGTTTAGCTCAACTTGTAAAACTTTTTAGGCTGCAACACTAAAACAAACAAGTTGAGCTTATTCCACCACAACGCAAAGCCGATTGATAAAGTGATGACGAAGGAGCGCATCGTGAACGGGGTTAAAATTCACAAAGTGACACGCAAAAACGGGCAAAAGAACGTGTACACAAAGGCCTTAAAATTTGAGAACTAATGCTGTTACAACGAATGCAGCCCACGCAGGAATCCATCAGAATTTAAAAGGGGGTTGGAGTATTATCTACCAGAAAATTCATTATCCGAATTCTGGGATGCCTGAGAAGTTTACGTCAGGCCACCATTGAAATCTAAAATTTATAAAGTTCCGGTGATTACACAACCAAGCAAACCGTTGTATGCTTTGCTTAAACAAACCGTGTTAAAGGGAACTCCGAAATCAACTCAACACACAATTTAAGAATCTGCAAAAAGGCTTTAAAGCAAAACCTTTAAAGTCAATGCGAATTTGCCAAAAGTGAGTTTAGCCCTTTTAATAAACCCCACAAATTGTGTCATGCCAAACTTCTTTGTTTCCATATAAAATTTATTTGATTTGATTTATTTGACTTGGCTTTGGCCCTATTAAGTTTTACACTCTTTTGATATATGAATATGAATTATTAAATGAATGTAAATATTAATATGAATCGTATTAATTAGGGGGCGGAAAGGGAGAGAAAACTAATTTGATCTTAATTGAAAGAAACGGAAAGTGAAAAGAGGGATTAATTTGGAATTGAATTGAGTTTGGCCAGATGAGAGATAAGTCTTCTTTTAGCTCTTCTTCTTCTTCTCAGTGCAATCCAAACTCAGGTGTCTTACAGACAGAAGAAGCAGATCACAGAGCCAGTTCACGTGGTATAAATATACTTTCAAAGGATTGGATGTTTGAATTAATGATGGAGGAGAGACGTCCAGACTCATTAGAGGAGCAGGGCAATCTGTGTGTCCTCCTGGGCGTCCTTTAGTGGATTCCTTTTCCTGGTCTGAGTAAAGAAGTGGGGTTTCGGGTGGCCCAGGTTTCTAACGGTAGGTGGAGGGATGGAATGAACTCTACTTCTCTTTGGGAATGGTGATTTTTTACGGTAGGATTCCTTTTGAATATAAAATTTAATTTAATTTAATTTTGGTTTAAAGACTCTTCATTCCACATTTCATTTTAATGCATTGGGATAATTTGGATCGAAAATTATTTGTCAAGCCATTTGCCTTTACTAAATTCTGCGAAAAAGATGGCACTTAAATATAATTCTTTTTCTTACGAAACCTATGGTTAAAAAGATTAATTTTCCTGTATATACGAGCTTCGAACATAAAATTAGAGAACACATTGGTTTGACGTGTTCTTAATTTGCTATTGACTGTGTTCAATTAAGGAGTTACCAGAATAATGAATTTACTCTGATTAACAAATTTTCTCTATAAATCATGACTAGTGTAGATTTGTGAAGTATCAGATTGATTTTTAAGCAAACTGAAGAAGTTGTTTATCACTGAATTTTTTTTAACTTGCACGATAAATTGCAAAAATAATATTCGATATTTAAAAAGATACTAGATAAAATGTAAAAATAATGCACAGCTTTGTAGAAACCAGCCCGCAAATATAAAATAGAATTCAAACAATTAATAATGCAAGCTTAAATCCCTTATGTTATGGGAATATGTGGCATGTCTAATGCTGTTTCATACTTTTGTACAACGATTTGCTCGCTAATAATTATTTGACGACTATATTTTGAGGAGTGAGAAGAAAGGCTACCCAAAAGTAGCACAAGTAAAACAATTAACGCTGTTTTAAAGTTTCACTGTCTCAATTTTTAGCAGGCACTGTAATAGTAGTCATTGTATTAGTAGTCAAGAAGCCTTTTGACGACCACAATACTTAAAATTGCTCAATGCTTCCTAAGTGGTTGAATAAAGAATTTTTTTAGACAATAATTGACTTGGTTGCAAATAGCACAGTTCATGTTTTTATTATTATAGGATTCTGAAAGGAAATTCACACTCTAGGTATAGCTTCCAAAAAGGTATGTGGCGAATAAACATGGAATTCTCCGCATGTTCCCATGAGCTGCTTAAAAGTACAAGTGTGTCGAGCCGGACAATTGTACTCGGCTGTGTCTGTTTTTGAATTCGGCGTCTTCCAAAATCTTCCTGAGAGTTCATCCCATTTGAAAGTAGGGACCAATGTTGAATTCCCAATCATTTGTGCAAAGATGGCTCCGATCTCAACTCTAGTTGAAAGTTGTGCTTCTTCTGTCGCTGAGAGGCCTGTTGTCACTTCGACTTTCTCCGTCGTTTCCACTTCATTTCCATTTGCGAAGGAATGAAGTAGTATAAGCTTTTCAGTGGGAACACAGTAATAACAGCACTTTAGCATCAGCTGTATTATCACTGCAATAAAGAGAAGACTTGAGTAATTTTAAAAAATAAATCCCAGCAGAATTCACCCACCTGCTTGTTGCCTATAGGCAGAAATACCACAAACTTTATAATGATGCGGGCATTGCCAAGCCTGGATCACGGCCTCATCCGGCACCTCTTCACCGGAATTTAGCTCTCCATTAAACAGGAAAGAATGACTTTCTGTTGGAGGAAAGGACTCGTTGTGTGTGGAAGAAAAAAAGGCGAAGCCATTGGCTGGCACTTGTCCTCGACTCAGTTGACTTATATAATCGGATCGGACACTGTCTTTGGATTGACCTGCTGAGACGTGTGATACCAACAAGAATTGCTTTAGGTAATTGCGCGTAGAGCACTCAAGCTCCACCCCAGCGAGAGCGACTGTGCCCTCGAAGTATCCAAACTTTGCTCCAGTAACGAATGAGGCCGGAGGGCAAATGTCAGGGTTATCCAGGACACCTTCAGTTGAGTCCATGTAAAGGGATGTGGTTTTAGTTTCCAGCCAATTCTGCATTGTAGGTTCATCCGGATTAAAGGATTCAGATTCTGGATCCGACTTAAGGGGTTGGCTAGACTTGATTAGTTTTGGCGTGTAGAATTCAACGGAACCACATTTACGAACCAATTGCTTTAGAACACAGCGGTGTCCAGCCTCACAGACAAAAGTATCCACTTCATTCTTCTCGTGTTGTTGCATAGAGGAGGCGGACTTGGCCCATGTAAATCCAAATGCTTTCGACTGACCGTAGCGCGCAGCTAACATTTCCTGTGCGGAATAAAAGCGGAATAAAATTTTAATTAAATAATAATTGAATAATAACTTTAACAATGTTGTAGTTTTAGGTTTAAGATCTGTAACGTGTACTGACCTGAATGCCTTCGAGGTCATTCTCTACTCTACTATCCTCTTTTTGGCTGGAACGTCCCCTGTTATAGCTCCTGGAGCGTCCTTCGTCCCTTCCAATTTGATTTGACGCATGCATTTGTCTGCTATTGTTCTCATCAGTGCTAAGAGCTTGCCCGCTTTGAAGACTTTCCTGATAATTCCTTTCATTTCCATTATGCGTGTTCTCACTCTTGCCGCTCTCTCTGCCCTCATCCGTCAACATATCCTCACCCACCTGAGTCCCATGGGAAGAGCTTTGATCCTGCCCAAAGCGACTCGCTCCGTGATTATTTGTATTCCAGTTTTGATCTTGGGACTTGTACTCGTTCTTTCCAGTATTGTATCCCCCACTTACACCAATATTAACTGGGCCGATTCCAACACCGGCATTAGCTCCAACATTCCAGCCGCTATTTGAGCCTGAGCCCTTACCCCTGCTTCCACCCATTCCAGAACTCGCTCCATAGTCTGACCCGGTATTCACATTCTGGGAGGAGTGTGTATTTGAATTTCGACTGAAGGTATTTTGCCTCCGTGTGCTACCTGCACTATGGTAGTTCCTCCCACTGGTGCTACTCAGTCTATTCTCAGTTCCACTTGTTTGTCCAAAGTGTGCACTGTTATGAAAATTCGTGGTAAGGGTGGAAGACTGAGCCGAAGTATTTACTCGGTTGTCATGAGAACTCGTTCCTTCGGTCTCCAACTCATTTCCTCCTTCAGACACGGACTGGCTTTGGGTAGAAATAGATTGTCGATTTTTTGACAAATTCATGTCCCGCCCATTATCAGTTGACTCGGTATTGTGACGATCCTCATTCGACGCTTGATTAACTGTGAGCCCAATCGTTTTCCTAATTTCTGTGGACATGTCAGTTGTCCCATCGTTCGTAATGTCACGAATGACGACTTCAACCTCTTCCGGAACGCAATAATAGCAACACTTGAACTTGAGTTTAGTCAAAGTCCTCGACGCCTTTCCAGAGTCAGCTAAAATATATTTTATTATCATTCCTTAGTTGTTATAATTTATTTAGTTAATAACTTAGTTAATTTGAGTAAAGGCTTACTTTTTTCATCAACCGCTCGAGCCTGGAATCCACAAATAGCCCAATTAAATGGACACGAAATAAGGGATCGACGGACATCTGTAGAACCATCTGGGACGTTTAGGAAGGAGTCTTGGCCTTGAAATAAAAGTTGCCAGAGTCCTAGAAACTCTTGTCCATCCTTCTCAGTCCACGTTTGAAACGAAAAGCCGGTTGCATAAGTATTGACTTGATATGAGATTGGTGCTACATCGCCAGTCGTTAGGACAGCCACATTTTTGAAGTTATCCGTGCTGTCCAGTTGGGAGCATTGAAGGGAAAGGCCGGCAAGACCATGTTGACCAATGGAAAGTTGGTAGCCATTCACGAAAGAGCCTGCGGGACAGGATCTCACACCTCCAAAGCTTCCAACAACACCTCCAGTGGAATTGTTTGGATTTATAGGTTTTGTTTCAATCCACATTTTTGCCTGAGCTACGCACAAAATGAGAAACAGGGTGAACCCTATAAGGCTAGAGTTAATCCGGCTTAAACTTTCTTTTTGCCCCATTTTCTTTCCGAAATGTCTGACTTTGATTGAATAAAAAAACCTTTCGCATTCATTTATAGGAGCTGCCTCTCAATTTTACAAGATAACTCTCGTCAGTTTTACTAATAAAATTAAGCTAATTCTTGTGAATAAAGATTTTCGCAGAATTCTCCACAATTTCTTCTGAACTAAACTGAACTTGCAGGGAAGCTAAGAGGGAAACAGAGAGAGAAATTGGCATCTTGGTTACACAAAAATTATATGAAACCTAAATTATGCAATATTACAACAACATAAAGCTCTTTGAGATCAAAGACCACATGATATGATAACCTCTTATGAGTTACTCTTCACTCTTTCATTTATTTACTCAGAATTGAAACTTCAATTGAATAGTATAATTCCGTTAGGAATTGTCCGCTTCCAAACAATTCCTTTTAAGTGAGGGTTTGCGAAAGAGAGTCACAGAACGGGAGCGGGATGTCAACTTCTAGAGCACACAGAACGTCATGAAAAGCTTAAAATATGCAATCTATGAATTATATTACTTTTCTTTCTCCAAGATTACATAATGTCGTAACGGGTTAGTATGGCCAAACTTTTCTTTTCCAGGAGCACAAATCAAAGCAACATTTTTTAAACAAAACCTGTCCTTAAATAAATCATTCGTAATAAGAATTTTATTGACTCGTTTCGTGTGTTTCCGTTAGCCCACAATTTTATGAAAGCACGACACTAATGCGAAGTAATTTTGAAGGAAGCGTTTTTATTTAATCGAGCAATGGTGTATTATTTTTACATTTTAACAAGTGTACATAAAATGAAACATGAGGTGGATAGGGATAGGGCCATAAATTATTTTGTAAAAATGTAATTTATTCAAATGTAGCTTAAAATCTTACACGATCTCATCAGAATTGGCATATACTTGTCAAAGTAATGAGCTTCATTAAGGAGCTAGGGTTCCATTGGGTTAGAGTATCTATCTCTCTCACCTTGTTTCCCTGGGATCGAGAGTGTAAAGTAACGAAAAAAGCTAATTGTATATAATAATAAGGCCTTTAGTAGTGAAATTCTTTGATCACTCCAAGAATAATAATGTTGCAGAGTGATAAGGCTGTCTCTTATTCAATACGACATGCTTTGATCTCAAATTAAAGAGATTCCTTTCTCTTTACGGTTCTTGAATTGCTGTGTGTAGGGGGGATGAGGATATGCAGTTGAGAAGAGTGGACATACCTGATCTTGCCGATGGGTAGTTGGCGACGGTTTTCCGGGAATGCCTGTCCACACGGCTACCGTTGAGGCTAGTGGGCAGGACGATACTCATCTCTCTTCTGAAAGTACAGGCCACCCACTAATACGCCAGATACGGCAGGGGCCGGTTGCAACTGAGTTTCAACGAGGAGAGACCGAAATGGGCCTTCGTGGCCTAATTGGCGGAGTTTAACTTCCTCCTTCAAAACATACATTCAAAGAGCTTCATTCAACTTCCTGTCCAAGGATTGGTTGAAAGAGGGATTGATACAAAAAATATGTAATTAATAAAGTAATAAGTTTATGATTATGTGCTTAGTAAATTAATAATGAAAAATTCGGGTTATCATATCATTGTCTCTATTGAACTGCTCTTTTGATTTGATTCACCATCTCCACCCTCTTCCTCTTTACTTTCCTTACTCTGTTTATCTAGATTCCGGAAGTAAGAGTAGAGTGAGACCCCAAGGATCGTGATACTGATCCCAATTACATTAAGCCAACTCATTTTGTTCTGGAAAATTAGAGCACTGGATACAATAATAGAGACTCGTTTGATTCCAGCCGCAACACCGTAACTGGGAGCAGAAATTAATGAAAGAACCCAGAATGCAATTATGTTTTGAATGAAATTGAGAAATCCATCAAAAGCCAGAAATACAATTACACGGTATGGAAATACATCCCCTCCACAATCTTCCTCGTACTAAAGCAGTTGTAAAAAAAAAATTCAATGTCTATCTAGCTTCCAGTTAAATTGGCTTACCTGGCTCAAAATATTTTTCAAATCAAAGGCGGCCCAAATGGGGAGAAGAATTATAAAGGACGTCCTGCTGAGGAGGGCCATTAGCTCAAAAGGATGGATCTGAGTCAAGGCCATAAACTTCTTGTTGAAAATGTTTTGTAGACTAAATCCAATTGTTGCAGTGAGCGCAGCGATGAATCCGAAAACCTCGAAAGAGATTTCAGTGGTCGTAGCTAAGGCCACGCCGCCAACAATGGGGATGAGAGTTACGTAGACGCGAATCCTTTGTGTCTCCTTATAAATGAGCCAGCACAACGCGACAGTAAAAATTGGAACCGAAGATTTCACTGAAATAATCAAACACAAGAATTATTTTCCACGAATAGGATACGGTAAGATTTAAAACATAAATATAAACACCTTAGGCAGGAGTGAGAGAACTTACCGGTGTGTACGAATGAAACTGACATTCTCCAAATGGCCACATGACTTGCCAGCGTTGCCAATATTTTCCCAATACAGATTGGAATTAGAAACTTAAAGAATTGTCCAGGTGATTCGGATCGAAAACCCTGTTTCAAGCCCATGAACTGAATGAGAGGAATGGAGAGGAGGGATGAAGACAAAAGATGAGCAAAGGTGAGTGTCATTGGGTGCTCGAATTTGTAACCACTAAGAATAGTTTTTCCCAATATCGCACTCGTTGAGGCCGTTCCATACCAGAAACCACACAACAATACACATTTTAAAACGTGGATTATATTTAAACTGGTCATGATGTTTAGGAAACGGCGGGCACTGAATTTCTACACAAATGTAGTTTTTATTGAGCAGTGAAGTAAAGAGTGATCCTTATATCCTTATTTAAATTCATATCAATCGTGACTCATAACATAAGCAGAAAAATATTCTTACGAACATTTAATTTGCGCCGGGAAATTGCGGGCACTGAATCCCAAACCAATTTCCTATTGAGTAGTGAAGTGGTTAATCCTTAATCATAAAATGTGACTCATTGCAAAGGAAGAAAAAGCACTCTTGCGGATATGAGAATTATTACGGAATTGCCTTCCTATCCAGAAGATATGAAGGCAAGAGTTCAGAGAAGCCTGTCCCAAGCAATGGCATCTTCTTCGGAACGATCATGCATGGATGTGTTGATTGAAATTAGACTCAATTTTAAATCTTAAAAAAGTTCCAAGGATAGTTCCTAATTCTTAGAAAACTTTAAGAGATAGCAACAATGACATTATTTTATCAGAATGAGTTCTCAAGAAATAAAAGTCTTTGGAAATGGCTGTAGGGAGCAAGATAAAGAGTCTGTGTTGCAAAAGTTATTTTGTCATTCATAGTCATATCTTGCCAAAATGAAATCGGGTGATATCAAACATCCATTTACTAGGAATTATTACTATTTCTGAAGAAAGAAAGTGAGCAGGGGTTATATATGAGACGGTTTGACTAATTTGAGTCCAGTTTGACTAAAAATACAGAGGGAAGTTCACTGTCGAAATGTCACTCTGGACAATAAAGATGCCAATATCGTTCCTAAATATTACCGTTCTTATCATTTTCTGCCTAACATTCTGCAATGGAGCCTCTTTGGTGAGAATTTGTTTAAAACTTTAATTTAAACTTTTAAATAATCACATTACAGCTGAAATCGTGTATTGAATTTTTTTCAAGTTAACCTTCAGGATGATTTACTTTATAACTTTATAACAAATCCCTAGATGAAAATCAACATTTAAGCCACTTAGTACCTCCCTAAAAAAGAAGCGGACTTTTATTTATCAGTTTTAATACTCAAAAAGGCATAAATTCTCTTTGAATTACAGGCACCCAATGGACACACAAGTGCAAGAATTAAACGAGAAAGTGGTCCGCCAGGTAATTTGTGTTGACAATTCTTACTAAAACTGCTCTCGTAGAAACCACATTACAATTTTCTTAAAAAATAATTTAAATTCCCATTAATATTAATTTTGATTTTGAGATCTCTGTAAACCGAGATTCCTTAAATTGCTAAATCAAAGTAAAAAAAACTTGAAAGTTGTTGCTTAACCAAGCACTTGTTTTTCAGTTGGAAGAGTTCCAGCTCCTCGCAGCCCTTTACCGACGATGATCCCAACCACATCAGCTACCTTCTCAAGTGTCACGAGAAAACCTACAACCTCACGCCCCAGAGCAGGTATTGGAGATAGTGAAAAGGAGAAAGCCATTTTTTGTAAATCTTTCCTAACAATGAGTCATTTTCCCGTGATTTGGTCAGGTTAAGTAAAGGTCGATCTTTTCTAAAGTGTTGGTATGCTTAACACTATAGTTACTAGAAATTTTAGAAGAAAAGACAGTTGTCGATTTAAAAATGTTTGTCATTTAGTTTAAAAAATCCAAATTCCTTATAGGAATTAAACCACGGTTTCTTTAGTTTTAAGGAATTACGTATTTCTGGTGATGGGGTATTAATTGCTTTCGGTGGTTTCAAGAATTTCGAAGTACCCATTCAAATTTTTTCCCAAGATTTTTTTCTTTACAAATTTTTAGGAATAATTAAGTTTGGAGTGTTTTTAGGTAAGATTTGAAAAATTAATTGGTTATAAATTCATGAGAATGGTCGGAAAGGATACCTACGATTTCGGGAGATTTGTAGAAAAAACCTTGGCAAAAAATATTTGATGCGTACTTCAGCATTTCTAAAAGTACTTCTTAAATTCTTAAAGTCACCAGCAGCAATATATACCCTATCTCCCGATTTTTGGAAATTCGAGAATAGGGGGCCGTAAAGTCAAACAAACCGTTGGTTAATTCGCTTCCATGTGAAGTGCCATAAAACAAAGTGCTATAATGCAAAGAGCCATAATACGAAGTGCCATAAAACAAAATGCCATAATTCAAAAAGCCATTATACGAAGTGCCATAAAACAAAATGCCATAATTCAAAAAGCCATAATACAAAATGCCATAATACACAAAATGCCATAATCTACAAAATGCCATAATACAAAGAGCCATATACAAAGATAATCTCAGCATTTTATTGGAACTCTTTTGGTGAATTGTATTATTGCATAATAATTA
>JAQGCN010000555.1:0-18591 GCA_034699725.1 Friesea truncata
TTTGGATTAAATTGATGTCTAGCTAAGCTGTCATTTAAAATACAGTTTACTTCTTGCTGCAATTTGGAAAGTAAAAATTTTTTTTTAATTTTACATCAAGTTCCAGTGTGCTGCAAGAGTTGATTTCATTTTGATTACATTAAAATGTACTCAAATATTTATTTAAAATACTATGTACGCCTTGCTGCAGTTACGAAATTGAAAAGAAATTTTTTCAATGCTACTTCAAGTACCACTTTTGCAGCAACGGTAAAATTCATTTTGATTATATTAATATGTACCCAAGCTTTCATTTAAAATACTGTTTACGTCTTGCTGCAGTTCCGAAATTAAAAAAAATTATAGTATTTTATATATACATTCTGATTGACGGTATGACTCTAGTCTTTGTTCCGTACACTCTACTCAACAACAAAACAAATTAGTTAATAAAAGTACTACGTCGCACAGTTTACATTTGTTGCCAGATTTCTGTACTGTACAGTGCACTCAACAAGTGTACAAGTGCTATACTTGTTACCAGTTTTAAAATGGGGAGTTTCTCTTTACTGCCGGAAATCTGTCCTGTACAATGCACTTAACTAGTGTACTAGTTTAATTTCCAATCTTGCTGCTTTTTAAAATTAAAAAAAAGTATGAATAAATAAATTGTTCTTAGACACATAAAAATCAAGATTAGCCCTTTTTGTTTATACAAATTTTATTAATAGCTGTCACTAGTATTACAAAAAAAGACTCTGGAGAAAATCTATATTAAATTATTTAATTTCTTTTTGCTTGGTCAAGTTATCGTGACGCTCCAAATCTTCAAAAAACGACCTTTTAGTTTCTGTAACTGGTGCAAACAATAATTTTACAAACTGCTCAGCACGTGGAAGCAACCCGTCAATAATATTTGAAATCTTTGATATCTCTTCGAAATTCCTAAAAAGAAAAAAACACAACAATGAATTTTTTCCATAATGATTAATACAAGTACTTTACTTCGTTAGAAAGTCCTTTACTGCTTTTTTGATATCAGGTGGAATGTCTTCACAAGCTAATGGTAGAATAACCGGCATTATTTCCACACACATAAACTTTTCAACCATCTCCTTTAATATTTTAATAGAAACGTGCTTGATTCCAAAATCCAACGCAACTTTCGATATTGGACGCAAGTTAATGGAAGTTACTTCAAGACTTCCGTTGTAAATGTAATTAACAACTGTATTCACATGTTCTACATTGTAGACAGATGATTCCAAGTTGATAATATTTTGTTTACTTTTTGTGTATTTGTGCATGTTATTGTTGTGTTTTAGCTTATGTGAAAGTGAATCACTTAAACCTAACATTAAAAAAATTAAAAAATGCTAAACTTTTTATTTAAAAATTAACTTACTGTTTATCAGGTAAGAGTGCATGTTTGTTGCAAAGTTGCCATTAACATAAATGTATACGTCGCGTCCAGATTTATCATTAGCTCTAGAGACAAATGTGAAGAGCTCGGCTTCACTTCGTAAAATGCTTATATTTGTGTTAAGAGATTTGTTTTGAACCTTAATTAATAAAAAACTTTAATTCACAAGAAAAAAGTATACAGTTTTTTAGGTGTTACCAGGTTAGAAACCGCGACGTTGACACATTTTACAGTCTCAACTGGAATAGCTTTGCCAAAATCCCTAATATATGACATAATTACATAATTTTATTACATTTTCATAATTATAAATTGTTATAAATTTATTAAACTTACTTTAAACCCATTACTATGCACGTCATGTCGTCCAAATGACCATCCTTTGAAGCTACCCACTTGTAGTTAGCTTCCGACACTACGTTCATTGCTGGTGTTTTCTTCAAGTCAGAATCTAGTAATCCATTTCTTGCAATATTTAATACTTCCAGGTTACTCAAGACATCCCATACACCATCTGTTGCGGCTACAATACAATTCATATTTTCTTGTATTTTTATTGATGAAATAGTAGGCAGGTTAAAAAGTACACCTTTGGAATCAAATAAGTTTCCTATGATACCAAAAGAAAAAATTTAATTAATTTGAACATAGAGCACGTAAAACAACAAACCTAATGCTTTAGAAACAGTAAATTTCATATTTCTTGTACGCTCATTTTCTGTCTGAGGTATGCTTAACAACTTATATCCATAGATGTTCTTCGTAATTGTTGCACCAATGCTAAACAATAAAAAAAAATTATTAAAAGAGCTTAATTTTATTGCAAACTAATTTACCTTGCTAATCTACTCTGTTCCTTAGCTTCAATGACACGGTGTAGTTCACTTTCAAAAGCGGCTTTCCATGGTTTACCTACTGCACTGTTACTACCAATAATTATTTTGGAATCTCCCAAGTGAGCAACATGAATGTATCCATTTGTAACTAGTACGATGGAACACGTAGTTCCGGATGTCGAAGAAAAAAATCCGGATTTTGGCCAATATACTAAATAAATACAAAACTGTAAATATAAGAATACCAAAGTAATTTTTGTATCTTTTTTACCACAATTTTTTTTTAGTTCCTCTTGTGTATTATAAAATAGTTGGTTGAAATATCTTCTCGCTGTTACCTCATCGATAATTTTTAATTTTATTTCTTCCATTTGTGACTTCATGTATGAAACACTTTCAGTTGCAGCTTGTTCCCCGCCGTGACCATCACAAATTATAATAAAAGCTGGTGTACCATCACTAACATAAAAACAATCTTCGTTTCTTTCACGTCCACCCCTTTGGGTAAAAGCACTCGTCGTTATATGATCCATCCTAAACTATTCTACTTAAATTCATACTAATTTTAACTTATTTTCAAGAAGAAAAAAATAAAGATGTCTTGACCCTTCAACTTGCAAAAGTATACTAAATAAATTAAAAGAGTGATCAATGCGTTATATTATACCCTTGTTGCCGATTTTTATCCTTTTTAATTAAAACAGATAGCAATCAGACTATTTATATATTAACCAATGTATTTTATTTTAATCTCTATTAAATTTATAATTTTGAGAAAAATTTTTGTTTAAAGCCAATTGTAAAGAATAGAGATACTATAGCAAAACAAAAGAAAAGCAAAAGAAGGTTCACTTATGTGTTGAAATCAGGTAGTTTAAATCTGCTTTCAGAAGAGTCATTTGCCTACAATATAAAAAAAGTAAATGCATATATATGTGATACCATTTTACGAGATGTTTCTCACTTAAACAGTAGATTCACAAGATTTTTGTGTGCAACCGTAGTTGAATTATCAAATAATCCAGAAACAAAGTCCATAGCTTCAGTTACCATAGAGTCTGAATTGTCTTCGCCGTATTGTGGAATTTCTAAGACCAGTTTCTTGCAAGTACATTTTATCACCTTTAAATGAAATATTTAAATAAAAAATGTTGAAATCAAGCCATAGAATTAATCAATCTTACTTTTAAATTAGATTCATCAGCAATTGATTTTTCTTGTGTCGAGTCATCCTTATAAATAAAGAAAATCAATACATAATAACTTTAATATCTATTTAATCTTACTTTTGTTAGGCTTGATCCATTGCCTATGTCGCTATATGTGCTTGCTGGCTGTGAGTTTTCATTCTCCTTTAAAAAAATGTAAGCTTACAATTCAATAGTTTGATAAAGTATATAATTAATAACACTTACCTCAGAGTCCAATGTATGATTGTTTTCGCTAACAATATTGCCTGTATTGGTATCGCTTTCCTTAAAAAAACAAATTATTAAACACAACAACTATTTGCCTAAAATTTAAATTACCATCTCATCCTCACTTCCAGAAGGAACTGTATATGTTGGATAAATTTTGTTCACAAGCAAACCGTTCGTGTTACTAGCTGAACTTTGGCGGCAAGTCTCATTTTCAATTTCCGGCGCTGGTATGGTATGGGTAGAATCATCAGAATCAGTACCGGAGCAGGAACGGCTTCTTGGTGCTTTCTGTTGCCTTAGTGAAGTATTTTGAGTTTTCAATTTCAACACTTTTGTCAGTGTTTCAAAGTCTGCTTTTGTAAATCGTTCTTCCAAACGACCCAAATTCCGACCACGAAACTGTAGAACACAATTTCTGATAACACTTGGATTCATTCCAAATAGTGGATTATCTTCAGGCTAGATTAAGTACAGAGTGAATAGTTTAATAAAGTTTTGTTTTGCATTTCTATTACCAATTCTTCAAGTATATTTTTCCAAAAAGCTGTGCTTTTAAAGTCAGAAGCAGAATCTTTGTGTGCCACAATGATACTTAGAATTGCCATATCAGTAGCCATACAAAACGGCTTTGAAATATATTCCGGTGGACAATCATCTTTAAATTTTCTAAGTTCTGGTATTGAAAAACCTAAATACGGTTTCCAAACTGAAATGTGGTGCAAAATTTTCGGATAAATTCTTTTTCTAAATCTCTCACGAAGTCCAGACCAGGTTCTGCCCTTTAAACCCTAAATAGACATATATCAACAACTTTTACAAATATTTTAAACTGATTTTTACACTTACCGTACTATTCTGGAGTATTTTCATGTACAACGTGTTTGATTTTGTATTTATATATCCATTTTCTTTGATTATGCCTTGTAGAATTTCTCTGTCTTCGTTTGGAGAATATGACTTAATTGTAAAAATCCCATGAGTTTCTAACTTTGAAAGAGACGGTTTTTGTCTCTAAACAAACATTTTTAATATAAAATTTTTCGATTAATTAATTATTTTTTAACTTACACTGCGCTTCGCACTTGGCATTTCCACTACAGTTGAGTTTTCATGTTCGTTCTCAGTATCCGATTGAACATCGTTATCGCTTGTCGACATCTCGTTAGTATCTTCATCAATTTTAGATTTAGATGAGACAAGTATCACTTCTTCTTCTGTTACTTCCATATTACCTAAGTTTACCATAATAAAGCTTGAAAAATAATTGTACTAAAAACAACTTAAATTCAAATTTAAAAGTACCTTATTTCAACGCAGTGACACCAAACAACCGGTTCCCTCAATATCTAATCTACTACTGACAAAACTTTCTAAGCATATCATGCTTTTAAATATAATAAGTATAACTATTAAGCTTTATTTAATTAACTCTAACTAGCAAAAAAATGATTCCAATTAAAAGTAACCTGAACACCGCACTATATTCACAGTACACTTGATACTATTTGCGGGACAAGGTCTTGGCAGAAAAATTGTACTGAGTACAGAACTAGGGTTTGGCAGAAAAATTAGCTGTACACCGCATTAGTACTACTATACTTGGTGACCACTTGGTTGTGCAGTGTACAGGACAAGGTTTTCGCAGAAAAATTGCTGAACACAGCATGCTAGCACTACAATGTAAAACGATCACTTGCTTGTGCAGTGTACAGGACAGTGTTTTGGCAGAAAAATTACCTGTACACAGCATGCTAGCACTACTATACTTAGCGATCACTTAGTTGTACAGTGTACAGGACAAGGTTTTGGCAGAAAAATCAGCTGTCCATCGCATAATAGCACTATTATACTTAACGAACACTTGGTTGTACAATACACAATGTTTTGGCAGAGGAATTAACTGTACAACAATTTTTAACACTTGAATCTAATGTTCACATCTTTGTGCGGTACACAGAACGGGTAAATAGTATGCGACTTATGTATATTAGTTTGATCAACGATTGTCTCACAATAATGCCACTGTAAATGTTAATTTAGGAAAAAGATTTTTAATAAAAAAACGTTTTCTAATAATGTATCTTTTTTGTTTTATTTTTGTAGGTATAATTAACAGATATCGATTATCTTTTCATATAACCAGCATAAAGTATAACTAAATGTTTGTATATCGAAACTGAGATTAACCTACACTAAAATAAACAGCAACTGTCGATCGTTGTTAGGTCGACTATCATATTCCTCTATGCGTTTAAAGGATGTTTGTAAATCCACACGACTTGTTGATGAAGGATTTGCACGTATAAATTCAGCAAGTTTTGAGATTCCAAAGCGAAACTTTTGGTTAGTGTATTTAGATTTCACTCCCCATGCTTGCTCAAGGAATCCCTTTTGAAATTTTGAATCCAGATTCGGATCTATCGCAACCACAACAAGTAGCTCTTTATGTTGTGGGAGATCAAATGCAAAGAACGTCGAGTTTTGAATAAGTTGTCTAGTCAACAATTCCGCAAATTCATCCTTAAGCTTCTTCATCTGAGCTTCATTCAACTGGCTTCGAATCAAGTTTAAAAAGTAAAGTAGTCCCGTATGTCCAGTTTTGTAGTTATGAATTCCAAAAATTCTTTGTACAAACATAAAGACGGACACAAATCTGAATTGGTCATAACGTAATCTCCCGAAATGAATTTCACGAATTGTGGATCGCAATCGTTGATGAAGATCTTCAACACTGTTGTCTCCTCTTAATGTGATAATTAAAACGTTTAATGTTTCATTTGCTAATCTATCATAATAGTTGTCTTTCGTTGCAACTATGTCTAACAATGCACTTGTTAAAAACAAAATATGTGCAGTATAAATATCTGTCAAAGAACTGCCCTGTACACTGTACTAAAAAGTGTACTCTTAACAATTACCACTGTGTGCACATAAAGTCTCTGCCAAATCGGCGTCCCGTCCAATGTACTGAAATGTGTACACTTACCAGAGTAATGAATGTGCACTAAAAATATCTGTATAATTACTGTCCTGCACACTGTACTGTAAAGTGTATACTTACCAGACAAATGAATGTTTACAAAAATTATCTGCCTAAAAACTGTCCTGTACACTACTGTTAAATGTACACTTAACAGACTACTGGCTGTCCACAAAAATTATCTGCCTAAAAACTGTACTGCACACTGTACTGTTTAGTGTACACTTAATACACTAATGGCTGTCCACAAAAATTATCTTGTTAAAAACTGTACTGGACACTGTTTTGTTTAGTGTACACTTAATACACTAATGGCTGTGCACAAAAATTATCTGCCTAAAAACTGTACTGTACACTGCACTGAAAAGTGTACACTTAACAGACAAATGGCTGTGCACTAAAATTATCTGCCTAAAAGCTGTCCTGTACAATGCAGTGAAAAGTGTACACTTAACAGACTAATGGATGTGCTCTAAACATATCTGTATAATATCTTCCATGTAAACTGCTCTTAAAAGTGTACATTTAAGAAACTAATGGCTGTGCACTAAAATTATCTGCCTAAAAACTGTCCCGTACACTGTACTGAAAAGTTTACTCACATGAATTATAGAAACAGTGTACACATAAATTCTCTGCCAAATTCCTATTCGGTACACTGTACTGATAAAGTTTACTCACATGAATAATAGAAACAGTGTACACATAAATTCTCTGCCAAATTCCTGTTCTGTACACTGCACTGAAAAATGTACTCAAGACAAAGGTAAATCGAACAAGCTGTACAAGGTACAAAAAAGTATAAAAGTATGCGTATTGTACTTGTATGTGTACTTATATCACACAAACTTTAAATAAATAAAATCTTCTCTTCAATTCCTCCTACATTGTACATTCTTAAAAAAGTGTGAATGCCGGAAACAAAAATCAGTACAACAATAATTCCTGACAAACAACTGCACCAAAAATATTGAATATTGAAATTTTATTGTCTAAAGGTCAAAAAAAATTTATCAAATTAATTTCCATAAATAACAAACAATTGTTATATTAATCAAACACATTTTTACTGAAAAGGCTCAAACATATACTTAAAAAATTTATTGTGCTAACATTCCACGAAAAGTTTAACGGAAAAATGTCTTGCGTCTATGAACTATTTTAAGAATTGGAGGTTAACTCCTTTAACTCTTCTTTCAAAGAATTGAGCTGTCTGTCAAGCAAATAAAAATTAAGACGTTGCAAATACTAATCTAAAGAAACACTAAATTTAGCTTTAATTTACCTGAACACAAGATCAGATAATCCTGAAATTGTCGCATTCTTTGATTTCAAACATCCATATAAATAGTCCGTGAATTCTACGGCCGATGTATCGGTTGTATCAGAATTGTCAAAAACAGGAACATCTGGTTTAGTTGGTTTCATCTCAAATAAATTATTATAAATTTTTTTACTCAAAACTTCAAATTGTTTAAAGTATTGTAATCATACCGTTATTGTCCAAACTGTCCTGGTTTCTTTACTTTTTGAAGTCTGCAAAAAACAAAACAACCAAACCGAGTCTGATATATTGTTATATATATATAAAATATAATTACCGCTACTTCTTTCGCGTTTTCTGGAGCAACAGTTTGAGTCCAGGCTGTTCTGGTTATCTTTGGCTGCATTCCCTGAAAAAACAATAAATAAGCAGAAATTGTTGTTCAATTTTTTTTGTTAAAAGAATATTCTTACTGATTCTTTTATTCCGCATGCTGAAACTACAGTAGAAGATTTTCGGTGTCCCTCCGTTTTTTGGGAATCCTTTGTATAGCTTTTAGATTCCAACCGATTAACTAAAGTTATATATTCCTTAATAGAAAAATCTTTTTCCATGGATTTCAATTTTTTCCCTTTAAATTCCATAATCCGTTTCCGAATAGCTGCAGGCGTGTGTTTTGACAATGGGTGATTGTCTTTCTATAGGTAATAAAGCAAAATGTAACACCTTGAAACTATTGAATGGGAAACTATAAATGTTACTACCAGTTGTAGAGCGACGTTTCTCCAAAATGATAAACTTTTTACGTCATCCAAGTGTCCATACTTAATAATTATATTCAAGATTGCTCGGTCAGATATCTCAGTGGGTTTTGGAGAGTTGTCGTTGTCTTCAATAAACTTTTTAAGTGTTTGCGATGGTATGTCAAAGATGCTAGTTTTGTTTTCAACAGCTTCCTTAATTCTTGGAAAAATTCTCTTTAAAAATCTGTCCCGAATACCTTGTGAAGTTCGACCATCTAGACACTAAAAAATAAACACAGAATTAATCAGCATGCAAGTAATCATTAACTTTTGATATTCTTACACCAGGCTGATCCAAAATATTCGAGTATAGTGCTATCCCTTTAACTTTATCAAACCCTTTCAACTTAACGATTTCTTGAACTATGGTTTTGTCTTCAGATGCTGTATACGGCATGTACATGGAATTCAGCCTTTTCAAAGGCTTCGCAGCAGATTTTCCGGAGATTTGTTTACTGTTAGTAGAATTAGATTTCTCACTACTGTTCTTCTGTGGAAATGTCTTGAGTGGTTGTTGCTTTAATTTGACACACGTTTCTTGGGTTTCCATTTTGGCAGGTTTTGAAGTTAAGACATAACGTTTAAAAGTTTCAAGCTTGCTCAATTTCTCCCCAGATTTCAATAATGTTGATTGTTGTTCCATTATCAGTTTTCAATATTTTTGTTGCTTGGAATTACTTCTTGTTGTTCGACTTCAAGTACGTCAAGACAGTTAGAAGCCAATTCTAACAGCCTATAAATAAAAATTGCTTCCATTTACTAAAAATAATTACTTTATTTACGTTATTGTAATATCATACCCAATTGCACATTCACCGATTCTTTTGATTGATGCTGTATTAGATTTTCGAAGTGGTATTAAGATTTTTACAATTTCAATTGCTTCTTCCTTGGTAAGAACTGAATTATTGTCTGAACTACTCATATCCAAATTCACATTAAAAACTTTTTAAATTCTGATCTAAATAAATTTACGTCTGTTTCTGACAACAGCTAAACTAAAACTAAACAAAATATTATTAGACTAAAGCTAGCTTACATCCTAATAAGTTCCAATATTGATTTTTTACAAGTGTTTTACTTTATAATGAATTCCTTTACTGCTTTTTTTATATCAGGTGGAATGTCTTCGCAAGCTAATGGTAGAAGAACCGGCATTATCCCTACACACATAAACTTTTCAACCATCTCCTTTAACAGTTTAATTGAAACATGCTTGATTCCAAAATCATAGGCAACTTTTGATATTGGACCCAAGTTCATGGAGGTTAGTTCAAGACTTCCGTCGTAAATGTAATTAACAACTGTATTCACATGCTCTACGCTGTAGCCAGATGATTCCAGATTGATAGTATTTTGTTTACTCTTTGTGTATTTGTACATATTATTGTTGTGTTTTAGTGTAACGTATAGTGTGTCACTTAAACCTAATAAATAAAAAATTACGTAGTAAATCCGTAAGAGCCGCAGACAGTAAGATGAATGGCGTAATTAAACAAAATTAAAACAATTCAATAAATATTATCAGGAAATATTATGAGGAATAGAAAAGGTATAAAGGAGGTAAAGGAGGTATTGTTAAAGCTCTTTTCAGGAAAAAACACTTTGTTAGCAAATAACTACAAACTACATACAACGTTGTCATGAGAATTTTTGATTTTTATAATTTCGATTTTTTTTTGAATTTTTTTTTTTTGAAAAATTTCTAAAAGTTTAGAAAAAGTGCGGACGGCCGGCCGGCCGGACGGACGGACGGACGGAACAGAGTAAAACCATAAGCCCCGCCAGCTATGCTGTCTGCGGCTAAAAATGGATTTTGCGGGTGGGAAAGTAATCAGAGTTTGCGTAAATGCAGGAATTTTATTTTTAACCTAAGATATCTTACCCCTCTTGCCGCTGTAGAATTTCAATTTAGAGATGAAATGTATTTTTAGAATTGGAAAATACAATGAAACTGCAGACTACATCACGTTTTTGCTATAGTTTAGAAAATGGAGTCCAAAGAAGGATACCGTGCATTTTGTAGTAGTGCAACACTTCAAAATAAAAAAGAAGGGTGTTTCTTTGCTGCTGTTGATAAGCTTGTATCTAGGATAAATATTGCTGAATTAAGGATCCAGAAGAGGGATAACGTCGTAAAAATGAAGGAAATGCTGCCTTTGAGCGTGGAGATCTTAAGTACTACTGGCATACAATCAAAGTATAAGAGATAATAGAGTTCATGGGTAGCACTGCGTATGCATTTGTTTTTGTTTATGTTTATAAATCAAATGCAAGCTCCTCCCACTCTGCATTTGAGAGAGCTCAAATGCAAGTTTATTTACAAACTCTGCAAATAAATTGATAAACAAAGTTTTTTACTAAAATATAGGTTAATTTTACCGCAAGCGAATCCGGCAAGCGCCAAAACTGTGAGAGCTAAAATCTTATTCATGGTATTTGAATGGAATGTAAATATTCTTAAATTGAACGAATTATTGAATTGAATATGATTGAACAGAAAAGTGGGAACAGTATTTATATTAAGGAAAGTGCAATGTTGGTATTTCCTATTTGACTGTTTGTCTTATCTAAGTCTGATCATAAAGTTTTTCCCAGCTCCAAAATACCAATGATAAGAACACCACTTATTTCTTTAATAATTTTTTAATCAAATATTATACGTCATAGTTCATATGTTGGGCAATTCCAATTTGGCAAGCTCTATTTATTGATCTCGTTATGGTTTTTATTCAATTTATTTATATTTTCACAATGTATTTGCCTCCTCGGTATGCTCGTATTCGACGTTTATATTTTGTTTAAAAATTAATGAATGAGTTCAAAAATGGCAGATTTATTTTGTAAAATAGTTTTGAATAGTTAACTTTTATTTTAATTAGGAAATTAATATAAACTAAACAGGATTGCGAGAATGCTGCTTAATAGTTGGAACGCGCATTGCATGATGGGTGCAACGCAGTGTGTTGCTTGATGGTTGCATCCAAAAATATGATATTCTACAAAGATTTCGGTTTTTCCCCGTCAAATCAAAAGAATTAACACAATAATAATTAAATCGGGTCGCTTGCAAGCTGCCTTGTCACTTGCTATGCTTTGAAATCAAAATTGAATAATCTTCTACAGATGAAGTGATTACGCCTTGAATATTTAATGAAACCTTGAGAGTAATGCGTTGCTGCTTTATGGGAACACTTGTCCTATCGTATCGTCCGTCCTTTAAATATTGCGTCCTTATATAATAATATAACGTCTTTTACACATAGATAGCATTTATTCATAGTTTCTGAAAAATGAGAAATATTTTTACCCTATTTGGTCAAAACCTGTTTAATTTTTTTATTATACACTCTTAAAATCTCTCTTTATCCCTAGAATGTCATGAGTAGATTTATAACACTGTTGATTATTATGTCATTAAATATAGTTGGTATTGTATTCCTTGATATATTGATTAACCCTCCGATTTTCCATTTCAACAGACGATATGATCTAACTTGATTTGCCTTCAGCGAGCTCCTCTTAGTAATGCCAGAGTAAAATAAGTTTATAATATTTTCCGATTCCTGTGTAATATTTTCAGCTTGCTCAATTGTAGTAATAAGAACAACTGCACCACATAATCCAATAATACTAACTGCGATAGTTACAATGTACTGTTGTGACGGGTATCTTATCACAAAGAATATGCATATAATGATCATTAGCTCTGTAATGAACAATATTATTGGCATAGCTGTGAAAACACTCGCCATAATTAGTGATTTCTTCACTTGAAGAGTTCTATATAGTTGATGGTCGTCAAAGGTGTAGGTGGTAGTTCCATTTGTGAGTCTAAAATAGTAGAAGGTTTCATGAATTTCGTAAATGTGAAACAATGAATTTTACCTTTTCCATCTTAACATTGAAGAAATACAAACAGTAAAAATAATTACGATTTGACACATAACAACTACGATGGACCAATCAAATATGCCGCTGTTAAATTCAGCCAGAAGAAGAAACCACATTGGAGAATATCTTGGGAAAATCCGCATTACCGGAAAATCCAATCGGCATGATAATATAGTGATGAAAGTTGATATTATCGTTGATCCCAGCATAGTATAAAACAAGCTTCTTATGATTGTGTGTAGATTTGTCGGAGTAACTGCTATATCTTTTATTCGTGTCTTATTCGCCTCAATCATGTTATCTTATTTTAATTATTGACAAAATTCATTAAATATTTTTGGAATATTTCACGTTTTGAGTTAAAGCTTACCAAGTATTGTTACTGTATGGAGCAATCCATTAAATGTTAAGAATGTATCTACAGGAAATCTAAGGACGCTTATAATAAATGAGCCAGATATTGAAAATGTGCAAAGAAGAACAATTATATTGACGATATCCTCAGGCTGTACAGATTCTAATTTTGAAACTAAACTGTAAAACAGCATTTGAAAGACAGCATACTACTCGGATAAGTTGTAATTTTAGTAACATTTCAATAATATTTATTCTGAATTCAAATAATTTCTTAGAAGATTTCTTCATTTTAAAATTATTAACTAAAGGATTCCAATTTATATGTAATATACCAGATTTCGAAGCCAATTTGGTGCAAACTCTTAGAACTTCTACGGATTTCCAGTAAAGGATATTAGGATTTCTAATATACATTTTTAGGTTTTAAATCTACTATCTATTTTGGAATGAAGCAATTAAGCCGCACGTTAAGCTCGCTTTTTCTCGTGAGAACATGTTGATTTAGGACAAGCTAACATTTTGACGTTGAATTTTTTATAGCATGAAAACATTAAAAAGGAACCTATATTTTGTTGTGTTCCTTTAAAATGATAGGTACAGCTAAAATTAATGTATGTTTTTTGAAAAAATACTTAAACGGTTATTTTTTACTGTAAAGACTTTCTTATAGAATAATTCTGAATCTTTAAAAATAAGTGACTTTTTATGGCTATTCCGTTTTAAAATGATGTTATTTTTGCCTTCTTAAAACGCAAAACAATTTTTTTATGTATTTAAGCCTGCAGGGTGGAATTACGGGATGATTTGGAATCTAATATAAAACTACACAAACATGAAGCTAACATTTAATTAATAATTAAATACGTTGGTATAGTATTCCCCGATGTATTGATTAATCCTCCAATTTCCTATTTCAACGGACGATACGATCTTAACTGTTATATTAACTAAAACAATTTTTTATGGTGGCAGAAATAATATTACCAGAATTTCTTTAATAAAATGCGGTCTTTTTACTAAAAATGATGGCTTTGTTTCTAGATTTGACTATGATGCATGAATCTATAGAAACTGTTCTCATTATTGGAAAAGTTAATAAAACATAATTGTCTTCGACAGCGGAAGCTAAATTCAATTCAAATTCATTTATTTCATAAAACAAGCATACGAAAATAAACTATACAGGTAACATTTTAAAATGGATTAGTTAAGGTTAAGGAATTGAAATTGTACGTTATGCTAATCCCATAATTAATGTAACGCATAACACAAAAAAAACTAATTAACTTAATTAAAGTTATATTCCAGTCCTTCTTAATTAGTTTAAATCAATTAGTCCAGTTTGGATACCGTGCTTGCCTTACCCACTGCTAAAAATTAAAAGTAAAGTTGGTTTTCCGTGTACATGCTTTTTCTATAAGCTATATTGAAAATATATTTGAAACCATCATGATTACTTTTCTGTTTTTGCTTAACATTGTATTTATTTTCTATTTAATTCTTGTAAGTTAATTTTATTTAGCAGCATATATTCTTATAATTACATAATGTTTAATTTTAGATTTTGCAAAATACTCTCAGAACTGAAATTGAAGAAAACAAGGATAGTTTAAGCAAAGTAACAATTCTTTTAGAACACAGTACAGAATCACCAGTGTTTGTTAAAAATACTTATACGTTTAATCGAATGAATTTAACTAGACAAGATCTTGTTAATAATTTAAAAAACTGTAGTGCAATAGAAGAATTATATTTATATCAAATTAATAGGAAATGGGATGGAAAATCATTGGAAAAAGCATACACTCCAAAATTAAAAAGTTTGTTGCAGATATAAATGGAAGAATTTTTAAATCTGAAATGGATTTAGAAACAATTATTCCATTCTACAAAGATAAAAACAACATCGGTGGTTTGTTAGAGCTGAAAAATATCAGCTACGATATTTTTATTCATGATACTTTTACAAATGAATTTTTAGAAATGAGATCTGATGAGTTGAAAATAATGAAATTCATCGCTTGTAATATTTTTCAGTAGCTTAGAAATATTTTAGAACAATTTAAAAAAATATACATTGCGGATTCTATTATTTACCCAAAATATGTCAAATTTACTCATGCTACAAATATTTACTTTGAAAATATAACAGTTAATGGATCAAACTCTCAAATTTTAAAGACTGCTAAATACTTAAATCAAATACAATTCGTTGGTGAAGTTCAAATGACTGAAATAGGATATGTTTCCCCAATCAAAATTTTATCGGATGGATTGACAAATTGCAGTTTGACTATTTTAGATTTCGAAGGAGTTAAAGTGATCAGAAATGAAATTATGGAAAAATGGAATAACTGAATTAATTCTAGTAAACATTATTTGGGAATGGGATAAAAATCAACGACTAAATCTTATCTTCCATCTTTGAATAAATTTCGTATTACACTACACACAGATCTGCCATCAAATATATATGTTTACTTTGAAGGATCTTCAATCTCTTATACTGCTTTATAAGAACATTGCAATTGAACAACAAATAGCATTGAAAGGATTAGAATTTCTAATCGAGGTAAACTTTGGAAACGCAGGATCTTTATTTTTTATTGATAAATCACTTGACGTAAATAGCACAGCTATTTTGGACGTTACTGATGCCGTTGATGGATTAACAACACAATTTAAAACTATTGTAATTACGAGTTGTACAATTACTGCAAGAAAACTAATTCTTACAAACGCCTTGAAAATTAAATTAAGGGACAACAATATTATTGGATCTGTTGATGAGATTTTGAATTCAACAATGCAAGCAACGAAAATTACAATCAAATTAAAGAAGGACGAAGCAATTGATGTTGCTGTATTGCCAAGTAAATCTTTGTCCGACTTTCAAAGTTTACAATTAAGCTTTCGTTGGAGTTCAATTGGTCTAATCAACTTTTCAAGATTAGCATGGTTGCAATTGAACAAATGTGACGTAGATTTGGCCCACCTCTATAATGGGGTAAGGGGATGAGAGAGAACTGAGTTTTAGAATATCTAGTGGACTACCCGTCCCATGAACATCACCTCCGAATAGGTAGATGCTGTCATTCCCATCGTATATTGCGGAAGCGGCATATATCTTGTAAGGTAGCTTAGTGTTGAGTCGGGTAATCTCTAAAGCGTTTCCGTTGCGGGGCTGAATTCCAAACAATGCGAAGATTGGTAAGAGTACTGCTTTGTTATTACTTTGTAACATAGTGTACTTTGTAACATAGTGTAATGGAACTGAGAAACTGAGTGTGGTCAGTAGGCTACACCAACTTAATGTTAGAATTTGATCTAATTAGGTTGTTTAGGTAAGCTTAATAAATTTTTAAATATTACAGATGGATTGTATTGTCACATTTAAAATTATTAGATTTAATTTCGGGAGATGGATAAGAAAGATAATCACAATCTCCAGGAATTCTGTAATCTTTGCATTCAACTTTAGATAATGCAAACATATAACGACACAGTTATCAGCAAGTCCTGTTTAGTGAAAATAATTCAGCACATACCTACTATTACTTTAATTCATTTAGATGCGCAATTTATTTATCCACACGAAAGTTTCTGGCTCATTAATGAAAAGTCTTAAATTCGTACCCTTATTCTTTACAAATTAAATTATAGCAAAATATGATTAACTTCCACTTCACCGTCAGAAATGCAATTAGTCAAGTACAACAGGTTTGAAAGGTGATTGAACTACAGTCAAATAAAAGTCATCAAAAAATGAGTTTCTTTTGAGCGCCATTTGAAAAATTGTTTGTGCCAAACTTAGTTAAACTTTCTAACTACAGAGTGATTGATTATGTGATAAGAAGGGATGAAATATTTCATAAGGCGCATTAACTCGCTCAGTACGTACTAAGTAAGTCAAGATAGCCAATATTATATCATTTGATTTTGAAAAGGAATAAATTTTTTAATTTTCTTTGTTGTCCGTGTATTTGCTACTAAAGATTGTAAAGGCAAAAATCTGGTAAAAACTGCTGGTATATATGAATAAATTTTAAATATATTTGGATCTAAAATTCATTTTACCACGTTATTTTGATAAGCAAATTTATTTAGGTTTTTTTATCTCGTTGTAAGTTCTTTTGTTAAAAATTGTGAGCGTAATGAAAGAAATGAAGTAGTAAAATAACAGATTTAACGAAATTGCATAATTATTTGAAAAAAATTGAAATGCTTCTGGCTTTACTGATATAAGCCTTGTCGTGTTTGTGAAATCCGAAGCCCAGTAATTGAAAGTTGTAGGTAATGTTGCTAGCATTGCCCATAAATATATCCTAATTACTGTAGTTTTGGTTTTTCCGCTAGTGCATATTGTTTTAGCTTTGAATGGATAGTTATACTAATAAATCTTTCCACGCTTACAGCAACGGTTACGTAGATGGCGTTAAACTGAGCTACAAATTGAAAAAACAAATTTTTATTTCCAATATTAGTTTTTGTTGTACAAAACACAATTACTTTAACAAATTCTACTTACCAACTGTGTTAATTGTTACGAAGTAGAAAAAGATGCGATGATATATATATATATATATATTATTTAAATAATAGCTTAAATCCATTAAAACAATACAATTAAAATTAGGATGTAGGGGAGCTGCCAGCAGGTTCTAGATTATTTGGACCAAAATATGGATATACAATGACTGAAGACTATCAACCTGATCGTCTTAATTTTGATGTTAATGAACAAAATGTTATCACAAGAGCATACTTCGTTTATGAACTACAGCACCTTTATCTTCTTTTATCCCGGCGCCACCTTATCTCTATGTTAAAGGCATGGGGATAAAACTCACTGGGATAAAAAAAGATTAAAGACCCTATATAAATGGAGGATGCTTACTATAAAAATTTAGAATCTATTTTGTTAAACGAAAATAAAATTATTTAAAAATTTTAACTAAATTTTAATTAAATTTTAGTTAATAAAAAAAATTAAAAATTCGCATTAGACAATTAGTTTCATTTAAATCATACCGTATTTTCGTTATTGGTACGGCCGGTGAACTATAAAAGTCCTGACAATTTCCTGTCGTACAATTAAAGACAACCGCATTATTCGAGACTATCGTGCCATTAGACAAATATCGTAAATGCATAAGTAACACATTCAGTGTTTAACCTTTCAATTGCAAATATTGCGTGAATAAATTCTAATGAAAAATTAAAGGATTCATTTATTTAACTTGATAATCATAGTTCCGAACTTCTTCTGTGAGAATTTAGTGTTTCAGGTAGATTTTATATTTTAAAATCATTTAGAAGGAAGAACGCAATGAATGAAAATTGTTGTTTGGTTCAATTTTTTTAACGTCTCACCATAATTTAAAAATCTCAAGGCAAAATACTTTGATTTATAAAATAACAAAGTCCATACATTCAGACAATTTTTTTGAAGTTAGTTCTGTTCTTGAACTGTCAAAACATCGACGACTTCCGGTGATAGAATACAAAGTATTTCTTCTTGTATAGTGTGACATGTTTACTTATTTGAATATTCAAATATTAAATTACAGAAGTTATTCTAAGAATATCCTACTACTAAAATATATTCAAAAACGTTGGAAATCAGGTTTAAAT
>JAQGCN010000556.1:0-18581 GCA_034699725.1 Friesea truncata
GGGGAACTTTTTTTCAAACAAATATTTAAAAATTGTTTTTTGTGTATTTTGTGTGGTGTTTCCGAAAAGTTTTTGTGGAGTGTCTTCCCGAGGGGTTCGCAGATCTGAAATAGAGCAGTACTAATATTGATATTTGATTTTAATATTTTAATTATGATGACTTACAAGAATCTTGATTCAAATATTAATTTAAAGTTTCGAAGTATTATTTTTATTTCTTATTTTTGAGCTACAATTCGATGATTATTATTATCTTATTATGATTATAATATGATTATTGTTTATCTTCACAATCACAGTTTTTTGGAGGACTGTTTTCGTACGAAATCTTTCTTCTATATGACGATCTCCGAAAGCTTCTCCAATTTGTTTATTTGAGCTTACCAGAATTGAGGATAGCACCATTGATCCGGCTTCATCGTTATCATGAAATTAAAAACAAAAATTCAGTTCAAAGAAAATTCCACTAGGCAGTAAAACTTTTCAGATTCGAGGCAGATGATGCCACGAAATTCATGCACTTTAAAGTTTAAGTAAACAAATCAGGCATCGCATATTGCACCAATCGCAAAATTGCAATCAAAAGCATCCTAAAATTATTTTTGAACTTACACAATAACTCTGCGCCTGTCTGCACGGATTTGGAGAGCCGGATAACGGATCTGGTACAAGGCTAAATACCAATAAAGTAAGTTTGTTAAGGAAGTTATGCATTTTTTTTCAATAATTACCAAGGGGGATCCGAAGCTAGTTCGCTTGAACGACAAATATTTGAAAAGAACTTTAATTCTGTTTCTATGTTTCTTCTTTGGCGATCGGATTCGCGAGCGGAGTTGAACTGTGGAAAATCTTTGCATGCTGAGCTGAGCTCTGAATATGATCGGAATTTGGGTAGGCGTAACTTATTGTAATTTGAAGTGCAGTAACAAGCATGAGGTTCCAATCCATCTTCACCCATCGTCAATCCATCCTCTGCAATGCAAGTGCAATCGATTATAGGGCTTTCCACCCGTTCGACGCTTGGAATTATGAATTTGTATTCATGCTTGACTGCTCTCCGAGGACATGCTTGTTCAAGTTCTTGCTTAACTTTCTCTTTACGATAAGATGCTGTGCGTTGAAGTTGGTAAATTTGTGTCACTCCCTGAGCCTTGGGAATATCTGTGTCCAAAATATTTTTTGGACATTTGTTTCTTTGAAAGACATGTGTAAAGTTGCAAGACTTCGGCACAACTTGGTGTTCTTCCGGGTAATCGTACCCACGCTTCGGTTCAAAATTTTTGATTGCTTCCAATCTTTCTTTAACAAATCGTGAAAATAATTCCGGAGTACCAAATGCTGTTAAAACAAACAAAATATATTCAATCTCTTCTGCTTTCAATCTTTTTTTGAGGAACTTTACTTACGTTTGTAAGAATCAGGGAAAGAAGAAGTTTTCTTTAATTTGTTGGCTGCTCGCTCTGAATCTTCGAACATTTGTTTCACGATGTTTTCCACAACCTCTTTGCTGTTGACTTTTTTGTTATCAGGATCAACAACTGCTGTAAAAAATCCAGGATTTTCCAAATGATATCTTGCATATTCATCCCGTGTGCGGTTTATTGAAGATTCCATGGCTTCACGATGCTTGAACCTCCGTTCAAATGTAACAGATTCAAAGTCATCATTATCTAAGGAGTCATCAGGTTCTTGCTCCAAAGACTTCAAATGATCTTCCTCTTCGAAAAAGTCACCCTCAGCTTGGTTGAAATCCTCGTAAAAGTCACGGTACAATGGGGATGTCGGACGGACATTAATAATAGGACCTGAAGTATTATGAATGTTTAACTCAAATTAAATACTTGTTTATTTCTACTAACCCCCTTCACCTCCATCATCTTCACAAGCAACATATTCGTCTCGGATGTATTTAGGTTCCAAGCATGAAGCTTCAACTTCGAAAGCAGTAGTGCTTGTTGCTAGCCTTACAACAATTAGTTGGTAGTTGTTTACCATAGACTCATCAAGTTTCGAAGGATCAGAGTGAAATTTGTCGTTCATTTTCATGTAAACAGGAGTTGGACCATGAACGAGTTCATATCCAAGAGTCGCAAGCGTTTCTTTAATAGTTTGTGCAGAGAGTGGTTTCGATGGGTTATTTTTGTTTTGTGTAAGCAGGAAGTGGTTGTCAGGTTCCAGTTTAAGGACTTCTTCATAAAAATCACTCCAGAGAACTGTTCGCTTCCAATCGATTCCATGGATAATTGCTGGGTTTATAATAGTTACTCCAAATATAGATAGCTGATTTTGTGAAATATCAAGTTCGGATTCTTCGCCAATGTCTTCTTTCATTTCATTTTCGTTCGAATCAATTTCCGAAATCACGTTGTTACCCTCCTTAACTTTTCCCACAGGATTTTCATTCACATCTTCCTTATATATAATTTCATCCGCATTTGCTTCCTTTTCGTTTGTAACATCTATAACAACAATAGAAAAATGGAGGAAGGTAATCTTTTATGAATCAGGGAATACCTTTCTCCGTTTCAGATTCAATCAAATCCCTTCGAGGAGTTTCTCCTAAGTTTTCATCAACATTGAACATTGTCCCTTTGCGCTTTTTCTTTATGGAATCCTTCCTAAGATTTTCCTCTGAAATAAAATTGAACGAGAATTTTATAACCCATCTATTCATTTTCATTCAACCTTCCTCACCATTTCTATCTTCAAAAAAACTAATGACACGTTCTTCACGTCGCTTTGGCTCTTCTTCAACTTCTGTATTAATACTTTCTCTATAAATTAATTCGTCGACGTTAAAATGTGGAGGAGATGAAGGCAGTATCAATACACATTTAGGATTAAATCCCCATTTCCGAAGACAAATTGCGACTTCCAAGGGAATACACATTCCTATAAGTAGAGCTGCTTGATTTTCCACAGCCTTCACAAACTGAATACAACAAAATGTTACTTATAAATCGAAATACTTAGGGCTAGGTTCGTTTACCTGCCAATAGGAAAAACCACAAAGACGGCCCAAAATTGAAGCAGTTGAAAAAAAGTGTCCACGCTTTTTCATGTATATAAAATTGTCAAGAGTAATTGGAATGTCGACATTGAAATTTCCAGTCTCAATCGTGGTTGCAGTGGAATGAACGCCGCTATGCACAACAGTATCGAAGGAATTAATAAATTATTTGTTTTCATGGCATGTGCTATGTTTTTTTAAATAAAAATTGCATATCGTTACCCAAGAATAACCTTGTCCTGGAATACATGCTTGAGGTGTTTTGCAAGTATTTCCGATTGGCTCCTTGCACTTGCTACAAAGAAAAGCATTTGAGGGAGTGGATACATTTGGCAGAAATCTCGAAACATCATATAAGCAGGTTGCATTCCTCTATCCAACATTGCATCCCGATGACCCCGGAATGCCATTTTTTCGAAAGATGGATCGAAAGTGCGGAACGCTTCAACCTGAATTGATAAAAATAAAAATGAACAAGTTGTGCAGGAAGTGTATAAAATAAATTACAATTTCTTCTGGTAAGATGATTTTCTTATTCAAATATCGAATTTGAGGTAAAGCAAATATCATCAGTTGACGAAAGAACTTGATGTTCTCGCATGGATTTCCAGTCAATCGAAGATGACTTAAGTAACTTAAGTATTTCAGTGATTCCAATTGGTTTACCTCAACATCAAGATTATTATCTTAAATATTTAAAATTAAAATAATATTTTGGAAGAAGGGATAAATAATATTGACTTTACGAGCAAAGCGTATTTCAACCAAACGAAGGAGTGTCGAGACAATTGATAAATCGCTGATTTTGTTCTTGTTCGCGTTCAAGTATCTGAGCTCCCTACATTTTCTTAAACAAGAAAGCGACTGTAATTTGTTGTCTTGCTATAAAACAGAACCAAATTCACAATTTAAAATTCAAAAGTTATTAAATAAAGTTAATAAGCTTACCACAAGGAAGACAAGAAGATTTGGACTGTCGATGGTGTCAATGTCCGTAATTTGATTGTGTGAAAGATTAAGAAAGCGAAGGTGGTATAAGTGTTGGAGTTTGCTAACAGTTTTAAGACGATTATCTACAAAAGTAAAAGATTTCATTATTTATATTTCTTGTAAGCACAAAAATTTCTTACATGCCAAATTAATATTGGTTAACATCAAGAATTGTTGAAATGAAACTATTTCTGTGATTTGATTCTTTGAAAAATTAGCTTCTTGCAATGGATGTGGTTTATTACTGCACATGTCTAAGAATTTAGCGATTTCATTATCACTAACATCAATTGAGACCAAGTTTTTCAATTTTCCAAGGGTTTTCACATCTGAAAATGAAATGAACATCAGCTTTTGAAAATCGAAATTTATGATTTCATTCTAATTTTACTGCGAATGAAGTTTTTGGAAATGCGTAAAAATGTTAGATTTTGAAATTGTTCAACAAGTGCAACGCTAGTAAGACGCAACCCAGACAAATCCACCTTCAAAAATTTTGATGGTGGAATTATACCAATGTGGCTTGCATCGAGAAACACATTTAGACCAATCTAATATTCCACAAATAAAAAATTAATTAATAGTTTATGTGTTTAGCTCAACAGACTAGCATGAGATTTACTTGAAATGGTAGCTGTTCTTCTTCATTTTCTCCAATAAGTTCAGATTCAGCTTCATGTACTTTGATTTTAAATTTTTGAAAGAATCTTTCATTGAGTTCATCTTGCTCTTCACTGTCTGACGGATCTAGAGGACCCCATTCTCTAAAATTGTCATCGTCTGGTAGCTCATCCATAAATGTCGTTCCACTTATACTTGACTCGGGTTCACTTAGACCTCCTTCGTTGATATAATCACCAGTTTCAGATATGAAAAATCGAGCATTTGTATCCCATTCTGTTTCCTCCGCTCCATAGTCCTCATAATATTCGTCAAATCTTGGTGTGCTGGTGTCTGGTGTCATACGAGTACCTTTATTTTTCTGGTTTATGTTATGAGTACTGATTGGTTCAGCATAACTTTTGTCAGCTATTTTTGTATTAGGGTCAATTAATTGTTTTCCAGAGGCAGGAGGTGTCTTTTCAGGTTCAGATTTTGTGTCACCTTGCCCTTTCTTGTCGCTAGAGTCTCTTTTTGGACCCATGTTTGGAACAATTAAAATTAAAGCTAACTTAATAGCAAAGCAAATAATTGTCCATGAGTCAAAATAGAAATTCGATTTTAAGAAATTTTAATTAAAACACAAACAACCATGGTTTCCAAGGTGTCTGGACAAATTCACGCTTACATACGGTTTAGGGTTCAGTCAAGTCTCAAATCTAATTTCAAGAACTCCATCCAACATCTCCTAAAGCTTCCGCTTAGAGTCTCTTTCAATAAAAATATGTTTTTACACTTAATTGGAGGATGTTTAAGCTTTTTTTAAATATTTTTTTTTTAAAATTGCATTTCCCAAACCATAAATTGCATGCAAAATTCTTGAAAGGGACGGAAAGGGACGAAAAAATAGTTTATCCACTTATTAATTGATTTATTTCCAATTAACAGGAAAATAGTTTTATTCCCATTTCATTAGTTTATCAAATTAAAAAATTTAAATGTGGGGGATGATGAAATTAAATTAATTAATTAAAAAACACTCCAGCATAGCAGAAATTCTGGTGAATGTGCTTTTATTTCTCTAATTAATTTGAAAAGTTTTTAAAAAAGGATTTACTACTTTCTATGTGGAAATTGGACCCTTCTTCGTCTTTTGATAAAACAATTTATCTCAAGCAACAGCGATATCCTGTCATATTATTCAGAAGAAAATGTTAATTTTCAAAATTCATATAAATCATCAGCGTTTTTACCTTGAAATCCACAACATGAAGCTGGACAAATGCGTTCCCCAAAGTTTAGTCCATACTTAGCACGGTCATGAGCAATTGCTCTTGGAGAACGCCAGATATTGGGGCAGCTACAGCAAGTTGTTCCAGCTGGCGTACCTTTGAATAACAACATAAAAATTATTTAATGTCACTACAATATCTGCAACTGCTCAAATATTTTTACAGCCAGGAGACGCGTAGTTAGCAACACGCAAGACAGTTTCAAACAATGAACACTATAAAAACAAAATAAAATAGTTAATTAGCTCATTTGTTTTAACGCATTGAGAATTTATCATTTTTACATCCTTCTTTTTCTTTGAGCAGGGGCAGAGTAATGGGTAACCAGGATAAGGCATTGACGTTGAACAGCAACAGCAATCCATTTTATGCAACTTTATGCAAATTAATTAGCCCAGTGTCAGTGGAAAAGTTATGATTTAGAATTTGGAAAATGGATTTGAAATTTTGAATTTTCTAAATTATTCAGCTATTCTTGTAAAATATCAAAATATTGATAAGAAGCGGCAGCAGGTTCACATGAAAACTATGCTCAGATTCTTAAAATTATTCAATTATGATTATTTTTTAAATTTTAAGCTGAAGGACACATAATTTAACCAAAAATTCTGTTGGGTAAAATAAAAATAAAGAACCAAAAAACCGCAAGATATGCAAGCATTACTAAAAATTTAGTATAATTCTTAATCTTATTTGTTTGTGGATTTCCGGTGGTATGGTGGAGCCCAATCCTAACGTTAGGATCTTTATTGAAAAGTGACAGATTTAGATATTTAGAGCATTGAATTATGACAAACTAATTGAAGTTTAACGATGTAGTTTGTTTAATAATAGGACGCCTAAAGGATAGTTAATATTAACGGCCATTAAATTTTTAGAATTAGGTTGTTAACCATTTAATTTGGTATTGTTCCTCGTAAATTCTTTTTTAACAGGGCATAAGTTCCACTTCTAACGAACAATTAAAATAATTAATTAAAGAAAAGTTGAGGTGAACATGAAGTGTCGCTTAATTTGGTGTGGTGCTAAGTGAAAAGTGCAAGTTTGATTACGCAGCGCAAGCGCACATGAAAGCAGAAAGCCCGCCCAAAAAAATTCCGGTAAAACTGAATATTATTTTTTATTTTCCTTTTCAAAATCAAAACATTCCAAAATCCAAGCAAACCGAGTTCAACATTTTAATTGAACTTATTTTCTAGACTAGAAAGTTAAGCAAGACTGAAAAGATGATCAACATGTTGACATTCAGCGTCATCATGTCTAGATCCACCATTGCATTTGTTCTCATCCTTTGTGTTTTGGTTGAAGCAAATGCAACAGTACGAACAAAAGAAGTTGATTCCACTGGTAGTCTTACTGGAAGAGTTGTTTACGCTGTGAACGCTGGAGGACCGGAATTTACTGATTCCAATGGTATACATTACAAAGCTGATCCTTCTCAGGAAGGTATATCATCTGATTATGGGAAACGATTATGGACAATTGACAGAGTTGATCCTGATGACGCACCTTTATATCAAACTGAAAGATACTCATTGTCAACATTCAGCTACAACATTCCACTCAAAGACGATGGAGACTATGTATTAGTATTAAAGTTTTCCGAAGTATATTTCCTAAATCCTAAGAAAAAGGTATTTCAAAATTTATTTTTATGCTTTTATTTATTTTATGTCATTCAAATGTTCTTTAAAATATTTTGTTTTCATGCTAGGTTTTTGATGTCGTTCTCAACAAGGCTCATAAAATCGTAGAGGATTTGGATATTTTTGCAAATGTTGGTCATGGAGTTGCCCACGATGAACTCATCCCGTTTCAAGTTGCTGATAAAGGAAAGAAATTAATTGTAGCAGGAGCCGAGTCTAAAATTAATACCAAAACTCATGAAGTTATATTGGAATTTGTGAAGGTAAGGATTTTTTTGTTTGTGCTAATAATAAGTCAAGTCATTCATTCGAGATTCCAAATGTTAGGGTCCATTGGACAATCCAAAAGTCAACGCATTTTATGTCATTCAAGGAACTATCAATGGTAAGGTTTTATTTTTAGCATTTTACTAATTTGTTAATAAATCCAAAAATATATCATTTTAGATGTTCCAAAACTACCACCCTTTGAAGCTAAAGAAAATGCTGATGGCGAGGAACATAATGAAGATGAGCTTTTTTCAGATTCCAGTGAATACTTGGACACGTCCGATTTTGATAATTCTTACGATTCCGAACACGATTATGAGCATACACATACATTATCACCAGCTGAAAAACGCCGACGCCGGATCATCCGTCAGCCTCCATTTAAAGCTGTAGATGTCGAAGAGAACGACTGGATATCTTACATTCAAGTTGGTGGCTCAATTTTGTTTGCAATACTTGTGGCTTTCGGTGTGAAAAAGATTCTATTCTAAAGTTAAAAATTAATGAAAATTAACAAGTTTTTATTTAGCTCTTTCCTTAATAATCTTCTTTAACACTTTAAATTCTAAATGTTACTTTCGGAAACTCCTATTTAAAGATTAGCAGATTTAATTAGTTGAAGGCAAAATATTTTTCCAAGTTGTTAATTTATAGTAGTATTGCTAAACTGATTCTTTTGGTTACTTATAATTAAAAAAGGTTGTAATATTTCCATTGCATTGTTTGTTATAAACTGTGTTCATTGTTATTTTATCAATGTTTGTATATGAAACAAAAACTGTGACTGAGGTTATATAGATAACAATAACTTGTCTTCTTTGTCCCAGCTCCCCAAGCAAGAAAAAAGCAGTGAAATGAAAATGAAAACTTGTTATTATTTTTAGAAACTTGTATTTTGAGGTAACTTTTAGGTTTAAGAATTGTCAATTTGGCCAGATAAGATTCTGCGGGTAAAAAAATCTCACACACTAAATTCAATTTTAAATTGTTGAAGGAGTTTTCTTTCTAATTTATTACCTTATTTATTACAGAGGCAAAAACTCTGAAGCAAGCAACAATGAACGGATTCCTAAAGATTTCTGATAGTGTAGTTCATCGTTTGCGATGTCATCGTATTACTACTGCCGGACACCGCTTTTATTGGAAACCTGCAGCAGAATCAGAAGCTTCAAAATTCAAGAGTGTGAAATATTGGACTGAAGGTCGTGTAGCTCATTTAATGTTAAATAGACCAGAGAGACTGAATGCTATTGATCAATATATGCCCTTTGAAATTGAATCTGCAATTAAAATGGCCAACTGGGATCCATCTGTTCGTGTTATCCAGTTATATGGTGCTGGGAACGCATTTTGTGCTGGCTATGATTTGAAAATGTTTGCTGAAATTGATGATGAGTTTATGAGTCAGAAGATGCCTTGGGACCCAGCCATGGATTACAAGTAAAATACGAAGATGTTTTCTTAAATAACTTTCTATGATTTTGAATGTTCTTTTTTAGGATAATGGGAGCATGTAATTCAGCTTACATGGAAATTTGGAGATGCCAGAAGCCAGTAGTTGCAAAAATCAAACGAGTTGGAATAGGAGGTGGATCTGATATGAGTCTCGCTTGTGATATTACATTTATTGAAGAAAATGCTAAGTTTGGATATCCTCCTACTCGAGTTTGGGGTTGTCCTACGACAGCATTTTGGTTCTACAGACTTGGATTGGAGAAAGCTAAAAGAATCTTATTTACGGGGGAAATACTGTCTGGAAAGAAAGCTGTCGATATTGGACTTCTCGGAGAATGTTTTCCATCTGATGAAATTGATAAAAAAGTTGATGAATTTATCGAGAGGATGATTACGGTCCCAGCCAATCAACTGTGGTTCCAGAAACAAATGATCAATCACGCAGTTGAAGAAATGGGAATCCATTCTACTCAACGCTTAGCAACAATTTTTGATGGTATGACTAGACATTCCCCAGAAGGGATCAAATTTGTAGAAAGGGCAAAAGAAGTTGGATTTAAACAAGCTGTTAAAGAACGAGATTCTGGAATGGAGACTGTATGGTCAGATATGCGATAACAAAACAACTAATATAAATAACAAGTTAAGGATTTTTGTCGTATTTATTATACGTTTCATTATTATTTTCTTATTAACTCTATAATAACAGTTCTAATTTTTCAGCATATTTTTCGGTTGCAGGCTTTTATAAAGGTTTTCTAAAATTAATAAGTGTAATATTTTTCTAAAAGCAAACTTGGTAAAGCAACTTTGCGTAATTTATCAAACGAAAAATTTCGCCGATTTTTTATACGACTGAAACTTTAATATTTTCATTTATTTAATCATTATGATTTTATCAAACTTTTTTTTTATTTGAAAATCTTATTGAACAACCCCAGTACTTTCGACTTGGGGCTTAGATTTTGATTGTAAAAAATCCATTCCAAAAAAGATTTTAAGAAAAATCCTACTAAAAAAATAAATCCATTTCAATTGATCATCATTATGTTATTAAGGAAGTTGAATTTAATCTTCAATCAAAATTAGAATCATTTTCAACAGTTTTTTTTGGTAAAATGATTTATAAATTACTAAAATCATTACTTAAATGAATTCAATTGTTTTTTCGCAGGGTGGTTTTGGCGTCTTTACAAACAGCCTTGCTTTAAAAGTTTATTACAAATACTGCAGTAATTCAACTAAATTATCTCATATCTCGAATGAAGTTGAAATCCTTCAAAAAACAATATTCATCCCTACATTGTAAAGTAATCCAATCTTTGAAATAAAGTAAGTATTTCAAGTAATTTTTTTATTATTTATTTCCCATGGAAATATTTCCGGAGAAGAGTTCTTTCGGATTCGTTGATCAGCACACTCAAATTAGTGTAAATTACCTAAGTTTCATCAAAATCCAAGCTGCACGGATAACCGTAATTTTTCCAACAACAGTATAATTTTATACCTGAATGTGTAATGGCTGAAAACGTGGACGCACAAGGCGATGGCAGTAGCATTGGAAGTGTAATGAATAAAGCTTATGAACTGTAAACTGTAAAAAAATTATGTTTTGAATAATTACAGGAAGAAATCGTTCCTGTATCAAGTCCAAATTCTCATACCATGGATGTTACGAACATACCCATGACAGAATCACAACAATTTACAGACAACATTACTTATTCATGGAACAATATAAATGCATGGACACCAGAATCTCTAAGAACTGGAAAATTATGTAGAAAGAAACCAGTTGTCCCAAGGCAAATTCTAAAAAATGGTGAATATTTGATTAAAATATTTGGCATTTTATAATTAAACAATGTTTTCAATATTAGTAAGTGGTTTCATTAGACCTGGAGAGTTACTAGCAATAATGGGAGCATCAGGGGCTGGAAAAACGACATTATTGAATACACTTACATTTAATACTGGAAAGCTGAAAGTAACTGGAGATCGCTCTGTAAACGGTGTGCAAATTACTTCGCAAAGTGTAACATCAGTTTCCTCATTTGTACAACAACAAGATTTGTTCATTGGTTCTTTGACTGTTCGAGAACATTTGGTATTTCAAGCTTTGGTACGTATGCACAAACACATTCCTAAAAGCACACGCATGACTCGAGTCCGTGAAGTCATTGAAGAAGTAATTAATATAAAAAATCTAAAAATCTTGAATTAAATCATATTAATTATTTCAAAAGTTTGGATTATCAGAATGTGCTGATACTAAAATTGGAACACCAGGTCGCTCCAAAGGAATTTCTGGTGGAGAAATGAAGCGTCTTGCGTTTGCTTCTGAAATCCTTACGGATCCTGCACTTATGTTCTGTGATGAACCAACATCTGGTTTGGATTCATTTATGGCCCAGAGTGTTGTAAGCATTCTGAAGGATTTGGCCATGCAGGGAAAGACAATTATTTGTAAAATATATTATTAATATTATAATGTAATGAATTTATAATGATTGTTTGTTAGGTACAATTCACCAACCTCCATCTCATGTTTATGCAATGTTTGATCGGATTCTACTCATGGCTGAAGGTAGAGTTGTCTATATGGGTGGTACTCAACATTTGTTAGATTTTTTCGACTCGTAAGTCAATTGAATAAATACTTTATATCCAAAATTTTCATTTTAATTACAAGTATTTTTACCATAGCTGTGGATATTCTTGTCCTCAAAATTTTAATCCTGCAGATTTTTTCATTCAAACACTGGCAATACAGCCTGGATTTGAAGAATCAAACCGTAATGCAGTTAATAAAATCTGCGATAAATTCGAACAAAGTGATGCTGGAAAGGAAATACGCGTAAGGAATTTGAATTTAAAGTGATATATTCATGGCTAATTTAATACCAATTTTCGCATTAACCATTAACCGAATTTTATTTTCCTTATCATTTAATTCAAGAAATAAATCTCTAAAAAATTGCCAAGTTTTAATAGTAGGCTAATAATTAAATATGATTGTTTTGTGCTAGGATTTCTTTGATCAGAAGACAACTAACCGTCAAAGTGCAGAATATTTGCGAATTCAAGCAATGTTGGCAAAACGTTCTGCATATAAAGCTAATTGGATATCTCAATTTCGTGCTTTACTTTGGCGTTCATGGATTTCATACATTAAGGATCCATTGGTTGTTAATGTTCAAATATTTCAAAGTGTGGTAAGCGTAGTAAACTGTGGATGAAAATTATGTTGTCTTAAATTTTTGTAGGGAGTAGCTCTTTTGATTGGACTCTGCTATTATGGTCAAACTTTTAACCAAGATGGTGTTCAAAATATTAATGGTGTGTTATTCCTGTTACTTACACAATTTACACTCTCTTATATGTTCCTTGTGATTGATGTATTTTGTATTGAACTTCCCGTATTTCTACGAGAACATTTCAATGGAATGTATCGTACTGATGTATACTTCCTTTCGAAAATTATAGCAGAACTGCCTTTCTTCATTATAAACCCTGGTGTAAGAGATCTTAATTTATTAAACTGCAATGTAACAAATAAATTTCAATATGAATATTTTCTACAGCTATTTGTCGCCATAGCCTACTTTATGATCGGTCTCAAACCAGACCCTTGGACGTTCGGGGAAACTGTTGCGATACTTACATTAGCAGCAAACTGTGCTTGTTCAACAGGATATTTACTATCATGTTTCACTAGATCAATTACAGTAGCACTTGCAATTGGCCCAGCAATTTTATTGCCATTGATACTTTTTGGTGGATTTTTCTTACAAGCAGGGTAAATAAACGTTAAAATGTTAATATTTCTTATTGAAATTCTTGTTATAGGTCAATCCCTTATTATATGAAATGGATAAAATATATTTCATGGTTCTATTATGGAAATGAAGCATTGGCAATTTCTCAATGGGCTCGTGTTGAATCTATTGATTGTAATAAGGATAATAATACTTGTCCAGCAAATGGAAAAGCTATTCTCAAACTATTGGATTTCCATGAAGTGAGTTTAATTTAAAATTAAATTAATACTGTTACATTATTTAATTAAATCTTTTTTTTTAATAGGACAATTTTACAGTGGATATTTTTGCTCTTCTTATTCTCGTTGTAATTTATCGTACTATGGCATACATTGCTTTACTCTTACAAACGTATGTACGAAATAATTAAAAATATTCCACAGTTAATAAATAATAATATAAATTATTATTTTTATTAACTAAAACTCATATGAAGCTTAATGAATTCGAACAAATTTGTCGTCAATGAACCTTAATTTTGGTTCTCTTTGCTGAAATAATCCGATACGAGTACGAGTAAAAGTTGATGTTGTAAAAAATAGTGAAAGTTTTTATTTGCTTTCCCTTGTCTTCTTCTTTTAGCCCGACTTCGGGCTTGTGTCCTTAGATACGATAAGTTAAAAACGGGTGGACCGATTTCGATCAAACTTCGCATTAATGTCAATTAGGTCAAGATTTTGGACCAAATTGGCAGAGCGGTTGCTAATCAACGAGAAGAATCCATAATTTGATATGGATTTTTATGATTTTTAAAATCCACGTTTTAAAATAATCATGATTTTCGAGAAGAAAAAAATCACTATGGAATTTCTGTTTAAGCCCGAAGCTGCTGGGGTTGTTCAATAAGGTTTTACTTTAATAAATTATTCTTTTTTATTATTGTAAAGGAAATAATTATTTCCTGGCGTCCTTGAATGCAGAAGTGCAGAAGTAAAGAGCTTTTCGATTTCGCAAGTTTTGAAGCATTTATTTAATAAAGTTGGTTAGTTTTGTAGTGTATTGTTTTCAAACGTGTACCAATTTATCAAATGACACAAAAGTAATTTTGAATTATATCGTAATTTTAAATAGGGGAATGCATGATGCAGAAATAGTTAACTGATGAAGCAAGGTTTCCTAAGTTTTTGTGAGGCAAGACCTGAATGTTTATATTGCTGTTGTACGACGCCGTAAATTAGTCAATTTTGATTATCGATCTCATCGTAACTGCATTAAGTCGGATTTTTGTCAAAGCATGTCGGTTGCATTTTAATTTTCTTGGAGTTTATTAGTTACACGTTCGAACGTGCTTAAAAGGAAATTAACATTATCAATTTTCCTTTACCTTCTAATGAAAACAGAATTTAAATTAAAGCGAAAATGTATAGAAAATTGAACTTGTTGATTCAGCAGTTATCAATATGATTTATCATCCTAAAGCTTTCAAGGGATTAATTTTTTTCAAAAACCATTACACTTTGTTGCAAATAAATAAACAACAAGTTATAAAAACAAAACTACGGTTAATGACATTTGATTAGTCTCTTTAACTTTTATCAAAAGTTCATGATAAATAGTCATATTTTTGGGATTATGATAAATTAATTTAATTTCTGCAAAGCAAAGTACTTGAACTTAATTTTATTTAAAAGTAATGATAAGGATGTGATAATTCTAAAGGATGGGCTTGTTTTTTCATTGAATGGGAAAAAAGATAAAACTTGATCCTGTATTTGAAATAAAATATTATAACTTTAACACTCTTTTATTCGCAAAATAAATAGGTCGCATGTTGTAGCTTTTTTTTCCCCTGGAAGAACGCTTCCAGGAAAGCTAAGCTTGTTTTCTACCAATCGAAATTCACACACCTTACAAATTATTCCGTGCTTTAAGGAGGGCAAGGCACGTGTATTTCCATACAGGTATTTCCAGTTAAATTAAGGCAAATAATTTATAAAAACCCAGTTTGACTACATTTCCAGTTAGATAAAACGCATTTTAAAAAAATACTACGACATGAATATTTGTCCATACCACCCTACCTCTTATCAAAATCATATTAAATCATGTAATTAAAATAATGATATCATAAAAAAATGGGAAAAAATCCACAAGTTTTTGTTATAAAAATAATAACAAAAACAAAAGCCAAATACAAGGAATTTTGACAAAGTTCCAATCCAAATAAACTTTCATGCGCAGTTATCCACCCAGTTATTACTTTTTTATATCATATCGCGTGTATCCCACTCCAGAAAATAATACTCTAATGTGTTCCTCACTAAAAACGGAATTCTAGTTCTCAAATAGTACTGGAATACGTAGCATACACACACGAATTGCTCCAGAAAATATAACTGCTCTTCAGTTTAATTATAAAAGCCCGTTATCATTATTCACTGCATATTGGAGGAATAATATGGGTAAGAAAAAAATTGAGAAAGATAATCGAAATCAAGCAAAATATGATACACTAACTTCAGAAGAGATGTATCAAAGTATAATAAAAGAAGCACCATATATTCCTGGTGACGATGGATCTCCAGTAAAATTAGAAGAAATCCCTTGGATTGATCCAGAATTAATTAAACAGGGTCAAGAATTTGTAAAGAAACATCAATTTTCAATCATCCTGGCTCATATTAGCTCACTTCTTTATGGATTTTCTTTTAAGAGTTTATCAGGTGTCCTTATGCGCACTGGTGGATTTGGATACGGAAATGAAGCAAAATCCATGCTACGACACGTTGAAACTGGAATGCATATTACTAAATGGTACGAATCGGATATTTTGGATACAATTAATGGTTCATTTAAAGACATTCAAATTGTACGAAAGCTACACGCGCATGCCCTTAAAATAAGTCTCAAGAATCCTGTAATTCTTAATGATGATGTTCCTAAGAAACAAGAGAAGCTTGCAATTATTGAAGCCGTGAAGAAAGACTTGGAATGTGTCGATACAAGCGATTCGCCAGTGGAACTTTTTACATACTATCCAAAAGTTTTCTTTAGTCAATACGATATGCTAATGACACAATTTGGATTCATTTCCACTGTTTTTCTTTTTCCAAAATCACTTGGGATTCGTGACACCAGTCAGTTGAAAGGATACCTCCACATGTGGGCTGTGATTGGAAGAATGCTTGGAATTCAAGATCGCTTCAACCTTGCTCTTCATCCAGATCGGGAAGTTATGCTTAAATTGTTTAACAAATTGGGTATGGCACATCTAAAGGATATGGATTTAACTATCCTTAATTTACAACAGACATACGCAGATTCACTTACTCCATTTTTAAAATCTATGAAATTGAAATCAGCCTATTACAATTTATTAACTTGCAAAGAGGCTCTACCAAATGCCACGGGACGCCATTTGTACGCTATTTTAACTTGGAGTGAATTAATTTCTGCACATCTTACACGAATTACATTATTACTCTACTATCATTTTGATTTCGTACGAAATTTTGTAAATAAAGTAATCAAAGGAGCAACTACACAACACGAAAGGGAAGTAATGGCTATGAAAAACAAAATCATTACTGGTGAAGGAAAGATACAAGAACTAAACAAATCCAGTCGTTTTATCATTATTGATTTTGGAAAGAGAATTTGGGGATTGCTTCATCCTTTGATTACTTTAATGATTCAAAGAGGATAAAATGGATAAACATTTATAAGTTAAAGTGATTACAACATTTATAGCTTCTATTCTTTATTTTTTAGAGCAAACATCCTTGAAATTGTGTTTCTAGTTTTTAGTCTTTCAAATATTTCATGTGATAATTTTAGATTTTAGTACAATCAATCATAATAAGTTAGACTGATTTTTGTAAAACATAAATCGCATTCAATAAAAATTTAAAATTAAAAATACAAGTTAAATATTTGTGATTTATTTGCACTTCAAAATGAATCGCTTCAGCGTTTAGAAGCGTTGTTTTTGTTTTTGAACAGTTTTGCAGAATGATTTAAACCATAAATATGGAAACACCTTGCAGGGAAAATTATGTTAAAAATTGACCTAAACATGTCAAGGTTTCTCGGACGATTAAATTAAATCAATTTCTTCATATAAAGAAATTGATCCCTTTGCCTTTCTCAGTCTCATTCTCATCCAATCTTTCTTTTTTTTTTTTTAAAAAAACGAGATTCGCCTTAGCCATGCAAAATTCAATTGAACCGTGAACGTAATCACTCGCTTATCAAAATAAACAATTACATTATTTCCTTCTTCCAATAAATATAAAGAATAATATTATACAGGAAAATTCCACTCACATTTTTACCAATCTGAATCCTTTATTGTTTCAGTTAAATCAAAAAGTATTTAAAAAAGATTATAAAGAAAACATAATTAAAATACTTACGTACAGAATCTTCCTTTATTAATAAACGGAGTAATTAGATGTAGGATGAATATTTTTTAAGAAGATTGTCTTGAGGCATTTATAAAATGAATTGAATATTATTATGATTTATTGATATGGCTTTCGCCCAATCAAGACCCCATGGGGTTAAAATACAGATCAATAATACTATTTATAAGTAAGTACAAGTTTAAGGCTAAGTTGAATTTTTCTGTCATTTCTGTTGCGAAGTTTACATAGTCATTTATTGATACTGAAGTAGTTTTTTGAAATTTATCTCTTAAATGTTTAGTTGAGGGGCAATCGAGTACCAGGTGTAGGAATGATAAGGGGTAACCACAGCGTTTACACATGTCTTCATTGAAGTACCCTAAATTAAAAATATTTCGTTTGTGGAAAATAGAATCGTATCCTAACCTGATTTGTAAAATAGTCGTGGCTAAGCAAGGGTGGATTTCATTCTGCAAAAATTTTTTCGGAGTGTCGCTTCTTAAGAATTTGTAGTGAGGGATGCTACTCGAGTTTTCCACTGCTTCAAGATCATTGTTGATTAAATTTTGTTTGAGTTTCCAGAGAATTCTATTTATGTCTTGCTTCTGGGAGGCTGAAACAGATTTAAATATGAATTCTTCCTCATCAATTTTCTTAAGTTCTTGATAGAGCTGAGAGATCCAGGTTGAGTTTTGGAAGTTCTTATTTCTAGCCACCTTCATCATTTCTAAAAATATCGATTTTGGAAGTGCTTCATTTGGTAGATTCAGAAGTCTACACCAGAGGATTAATGCAGCTTTAACAATTGTGAGTTTGAGTGCATTAATTCCAAATTCCAGTCTGATGAAGTATCTTGGAGTGGTAGGAGGTAAGTGAAATAATCTTTTCCAGTACTTTTGCTGCACCGTTTCCAGGGAGTCACTTAAATTTACAGCCCAGAGACCAGCCGCATATAAACTTTTCCCTTGAATTGAAGCTTGAAACAATTTATGGCTCATAGAAATATCTGCTGTCTTACTTTTTGATTGTACATTAATCATTTTCTGAATTGCTGAGTTTCCTTTTCTCAGCGCCTCTTTTGTCATCCCTGTGAATTGACCGTTGCTTTCAAAAATTACTCCTAGGTATTTATATTCATTAACCACTTCTAG
>JAQGCN010000557.1:0-18559 GCA_034699725.1 Friesea truncata
CGTGGCCGTGGGTTTCTGCCATTTCTAAGATCCGATGACGATGACGAATAAATTGACTGTTGAATTGGTATTTCGAATCGAAGAGCTTTAGTTGGTTCTTTCTTAATCCAACCGTTAGTTATACAAGTTTTCACTTGTTCCAATCATAGTCAGAATATAGTCAATTTTAGAATTAGTGGAAAAATCCTCCTATCGTATATGCATATGACCTTATCATAATTTGGCTATATCATTTGATAAAACAAGTTAAAACAAGAACGAGAGTTAATTAGAGTAAAATATTCTTAAAAATTAATTTGTTAGATTGGAAATTTACCTTTTTGTGTTGTTTGAACTTAATTTATTATGTATGATTCCCTTTCATTTCAGAAGTTGAGAGAAATTAATAACAAACTTTAATTGATTTTTTAAATTTAAATCTAATTCTTTTGAAACTAAATAAAATTGGAAAATTTTGAATTTTGTGTTTTTTTATCGGTCTCTCACAAAAAGCTCCAACAACCTGGCTCCTCTTAATTCATCATCCTCTTCCTCATCTTCTTCTTCAACATCCATCTCTTCGTGCATGTAAGAGATGAACCCTTCATCTGCTCTTCGTGTTGATTTGGATTTGGTTGGACGAGCTTCATCGCCATACATTTTGCTATAGTGTCGTATGACTGCTTTATATGCAGCCATTTCCTAATAATAATAAAAAATATTTCAATTGTTTGTTTCAATTAAGAAAATTGTAAAATATAATACATACACGTTCATATCGATGTTTTCCTTGTTCAGCCTGAAGTTGGTACTTCCGTTTCGTCTCAGCATCACCTTCTCGCCACATTTTTCCTAGCTCTTTTGCGACATCTCCTATTCCAAATTCCGGGTTTTCATCTTTTACTCCTTGTCGTCTGTCACCAGAAAACAAGAAAAAGGCCGATAAGGGACGCTTTGGTGCATTGGGATCCTTGAATTTCTTCCCCTTCTTTCCACGGCCTTTTCCGGCACCGGCTGGAGGTAGCATCTTGTCTCGATCTGCCATATCTTGGAATATGGCCTTCTCCTGATCCTTTATTGTCTAGATAAAAAGAATTAAGTTTTTCAATAATGCCAATTTAATTAAACTTTGAATTAAAAAAAAATACCTTCCTCCAACGTTCAGCACATTTTCCTGAAAACTCAGCAAATAATACAGCATTTTCCTCTGGATGCTTTTTCTTGTGTTCTTCACGACAAGTTTGCACAAAGAAGTCATAAGCTGTCATACGTCCACGTCGCTTAGCGTATGAAATATCTTTGTTTGGCATCTTTTTGGCAGATGAAATTAACCCTAGGAAAATTGAAATTATTTTAAGTTATTTGTTGTTTTGTTCAAAGAGGTTTGATTGTTGATTTGTTTTTTCTTTAAATTTTATTTGCATTTAAGTGGAAATCCACTCCTCAAACCTGATTTCAATATTAAGAGCAGTGTTATTAAGCTTCCACATTTGGATCATTTAATTTTGGGAAAAGTAAAATACAATTGGAATGATATTATTTCTTCATCAGTTATTTGGCCTCAAATTACTAATTTACAAGTGCAGTTCAACATGATTTCTAAAATTACACCTCCAACAAATTCTCTACTAAATTTAACAAGTTTGGATTTGGAGTCAAATCAAATAACAAATTGGGAAGAAGTTATCAATTTAAATGTCTGCCAATCTTTAGAGAATTTGAATCTTTGTGGTAATCAAATAACAAATATCCGTTTTCCATTGAATCTGACTCTTGAAGAGAAAAATATTCAGACTACTTTTCTATTTCAAAATTTAAAAAAACTAAATATTAGCCAAAATCTAATTCAAGATTGGATATCCATCACAGAGCTCAACAAACTTCAGAATTTGATTGAACTAAGAATAGAATTGAATCCAGTATTTGATAATGACACAAAATTTAATAACAGACAAATGATCATTGCAAGGATAGCAAATTTAAATAAATTGGAAGGAGTAGAAATTATAAAAGACGAAAGACGTGATGCTGAGATTGATTACATTAAAAAATATTCTAATAAATGGAAAGTAGAAGGAACAGAAATTAGATTTGCAGTTGAAAATCCACGCTATGCCGAATTAATAAAAAAATATGGAGAATCTCAAGTTGACAATTGCTCAAGAATTCAAACTCCAATCCAGTCTTCTGACATTGAAGTTTTGTCCTGTGGGTAATTCTAGGTATTAAACCCTGTACTAGGAAAGTAGTACCAAATATGAAAATTCAGAAGTTAAAGATGCTTTTACAAAGAATTTTTAATATTTCTACACCAATTACATACCTTGGAGTAGTTAGTTCTCGGAATACAAATATAACATTCCCATTGGAAAATGATACTTTTGACTTATCTCAATATTCCGTGGAAGATGGGGATAAAGTTATCATCAAATGGGTATAAAATATTACTAACCACAATTAAAATCTGTAAAGATTAACTAACGAATTTAAGAAGAAAGTGAAATTAAACGAATTTAAGAAGAAAAATTTAATAAATTTTTTAAAATTTATAAAAAATCCACTCCAAACGTTAAAAAATCCATGTCAAATCAGAGTTTTTCCCACTTTTTGTCAAAAATCTTACTATGGAAAAATCGCCAGTGTCACTACCCGATAAAGCGTAGCAACATAAACAAGTTTAGCTACCCTGGTTTAATTATAAAGAACATTTTTATTTAGGATTTACCTTTCCGCTTTATTGGAGACGCCTTTTCACGCTTCTTGGATTGTTGTAACAACAAGCTGGACGTGGTGGTGATGAGCTTTCTTAAGGTGGCGATTGGCGATGAGCTTTACGAAAAGGTATGATTAACTTCCAGCAGCTAAAATCCCGTCCGAACACAACGAAGTATTGAATCCAACTGACAGTCAAATTTTCAAAATCCCCATTTTACCCTCAATTATCAATTATCAATTTTTCGTTTTCGTTATGATTGAATTTCTTATCAATTCAGGTAGGTAAAAAGTGAAAAGGGTTGGTTGGTTTAGATAGATTGATATTGAATGAATGAGTTAAAAAAGGGGACCAAATTGGACCAAATTAAACCTTATCAATCCAATTAGTAAAATACCTTCCTCAAATTCCAAAAACTTACCCTTCTCCATCTTAATTATGTAACGCAGTTAAAAAAATACCGGGTACAGGTTTCAACATGTCTATCCTTGTCCAATTTAGTTGTTCCTGATTATGAATTCTGATTGAATGAAAATTTTATTTCTAGAAGTTTCTTTATTTAAAATATCAAACGATTAAGTTAGAAAATTAGATGAATTGACATTGACTCACAAATGTGGTTAAAAAATATGCACATTCATGTCACTCCTTGAAATAAATGTTTTTGGACAAACGGAACATTTGTAAAGTTTCTCCCCAGTTCACTGTCCAGTATGGGTACTATAATGACGAATTAATCTGACCTTATGTCTAAATTCCATCTCACAATAATTACATTTATAGCCCTTCACGTTGTAATGTGTCTTCATATGAATTTTTAAATTTTCTTTTGACGTACAAACATCTCCACATTTCGTACAATGAAATGGTTTCGTTGTGTATTTGAGTTTAATGTGCTTCATTAATTGTGATGGATTATTAATTTGCATTGGATTCCATGCATCTGAATCACAGAATCCACTTCTATATTTCACTCGTAAATTATTTAATAAATCTTCAACATCTTTAATTTCCAGAAGTACACCGAAGTCACCCTTGTGAATACGCATATGCTGCTTCAACCCTCTCCATCCAAATTGTTTTCCACATTCTTTACATTTGTAAGGATTTTCATCTGGGTGAACTCCAACGGTGTGATCTTCTAAATGAGCCTTGGATTGTGCTGGATATTTGCAAATTGTGCAAATGAATTTGCTTTCTGTTATGTGGGATTTCATATGCTTGTTCAGTTCCCAATTTCTTTTGAATTGTTTAGTGCATTTTGTACAATTGACGAGTCCTTGTCCAGTATGAATCTTCAAATGAGTTTTGATATTGCATTTCTGTCTGAATTTTTTGTTGCAGTATTCACACTGGAATGGTTTTTCTCCTGTGTGGATTCTATTGTGGATATTCAAATATTGCTTGCGTTTGAACCCTCTCTTGCAAATATTGCATTGAAATGGTTTTTCTCCTGTGTGGAATCTTTTGTGAAACTTCAAATTTCCTTTCCGTTTGAAACTTTTATTGCAGAAATTGCATTGATATTGTCTCTCATTGGCGTGTACTGGTATGTGCTTGGACAACTCAGCTTTTGTTTTATATGATTTTTGGCAGAATGTACAAATGTTTTTGTAAGGTGTCTTGTCAGAATTGGATGGCTGTATATCTATTCGTTCATTCTCGGCTTCTTTGGTATTAAACATTTTTTTTTAGAATTCCAATTTTCCTGATTCGATTGTAAGATTTTATTTCGAAAAATCCTGAAATTTATTCTTAAAATCTAAAAGAATTTAATTACTTTAATTAAAAATAAGTATAATTAATTTTGGAATAATTACTTACAAAAACAACGATTATTATTCTTTCTTGACTTGTGAAGGAGTTGAATTTACAAAAAACTGATGTTTGCTTTAGTAAATCCAGAAATAAACTGAGTACAAAAGGGTGGACCCTTTGCCTTTGCCTTTCTTTTTTTACATGGGTTTACAATAATCTAATTTTAGGATTGAATTTAATAAACAACCAAAAAATCATTTAACCTTCTATTGGAAATTTATGGATTTCACATTTGACATGGCTAGAATTTAATTTTGAGTAGAAGTCAAAATCAGGATTTCTATCCATGAAATCCACTCGTTTCGTTAATTAAGTTATTCAACATTTGATAATTTTCTCCGCAATTTCTCATATAATAACGCTAACTCTCAAATTTTCAATTTTTCTGCGCGAATTTTATACTTACTTTCACAAAAAAAAATTGGAAATAATTCAATGATTTATTATTAATTATTTTTTACATTCTTAATCTTAAACTCTTAAATCTTGGAGCATGGCTGTAACTCTAATGTTCCGTAATTGGAATATTAACACACCCATAATTCAGATTGGTATTAGATACCTTCGTGATTGGTCAACTCCTGCTCAGTATAATGGTAATAAATACAAATATAATTCTAATAAGCACTACTACTCGACTCTTATAATTGATGTATTAATTATTAATTTTTTGTTATAGCTGTGGAATTTCCTGAACGAAGAAAATTAAAGTTTGTAGATAAAGTTCCCGTATACCCATCTAATATCCGTCCTCCTAAAATGCAAAGGAAACTAGAATTTATGCGAGGTCCTGAGCTCATACACAATAAATTTGTACATGAACAATATGGCATTGTGGTAATATGAATAAAAATAATGTAAGTAAGTGTTAATGTAATATATTACTTCTTTGATTTCTAGGCAAAAGCTCCCGGTCGGATGCGCTATGGACATTTTGAAATGCTTCGACTTACACTTAGTAGAAAGCTAGATACTTCTCGAATGTTCGCTGTTTGGCGTATTGACCCTCCTTGGCAGCCGGTTACGAGGAAGGTAACAATCAATAAATTGAAGTACAAATTGAACATTTACTTTTATAAATATTGTGTCATAGGGTCTGGGTAAACAAATGGGAGGAGGAAAACCTTCTATTGATCATTACGTAACTCCAATAAAAAGTGGACGAGTTATAATTGAAGTTGGTGGACATTGTGAATTTGAAGAAGTGAAACCATTATTACGCGAAGTGACCGAGAAGTTACCATTCAAAGCAAGGATAATGAGCCATAAACAGTTGACGGAAGAAGAAGAAAAGGAGAATCGACTTAAAGCTATGAATATTAATCCATACACCGTAGAATACGTTATTAAAAATAACATGGGTGGTGTCCAAGCATGGATTTCTCCTTATGATCGTAAGTGGTTCTTTAAGCATGTTTAATTAATTCTCTGTAGTTTTTTATTCAATTAATAATAAAAAGTTAAACAAAAGAATTTTCAAAGTTCAACATTGATAGGATACGTTTATTCAAACGAAATAAAAATTTGCTGGCGATAATAATTAATTAATTACTCTCACCTTAAGATAAACATTAAAATTAAGTCTCATCATCGACTTATTAAGTGTGCAGTGAAGTTTAAAGTATTCAAATGTAGCACATTCATTTAAAGTGACATTTCCCTGCTCTAAAGGGATTTGGTTTCTAATCAACCTGTTTTTAACATTAACTAAACTACTTAAAGTGATTAATCTTGAGTTAACATTTTGTGACTAGTAAAAGGACTTTCTATCAAACAAATAAAAATGGCACATACAAATTAAAACTTAGCAAAATATCTTAATCCAAAATTATTAAAAAGATTAAAATTGTTGTGCTTGCTTAAGTTAGAAATTTGACTAATATTTGACAACACACGGGAAGGCAGGTATTAATTAATACAGAATTGGTTACAAGTGCAAAACCTTATTTATATTATTGCTAAAACAAATTAAATTTCTTTCACACATTTAACTAACACTTGAACTAATTTAAACATCGAGACAATCTCGTATAGTATGAGGAATTAAATTATTTAACTTAATATATTATATTATATTATAATACTAATTTGAATGCAATTTGCGGTACGACAGTTGATCCTTACTCCAAAAAGATCCAACTTTATAAATAACAATTTCCTTAAGATTTATTTTTTACACTAGGAATTAAAGATTAAGTACGAATTTTATACATCCATAGTCAGTTTGTCAGAATGAGTTTAATAGTCATTTCCCATTTTTTGTTTTTGAACTAAAATTTTTTTGAAAATCAGAAACAAAATTCTGAAATTAATTTTAAAAGATTTTAATAGCACCTTCTCAGTGCCTAAAAGTTCTTGAATTTTATAAATCCGAAAATAAAAATGGGATTTTTATATTTATAAAGGAAGATATCAGTCAAATATATTTTAAAAATGTATAACCATCTTCTCACAACCATATTTTTTAACTTTAATAATATATAACAACTAATTTCATCTGAATTATTTTTTGAAAAACTTTTGTTGGAAACTATAATTAATTTATGTAATATTTTGCCAAAAACTATACACTTTGAATGAATTTTCTTTGATTTGTTTTCTTAAAACTAAAAATTAAATTAACTTAAACTTTTTTCATTCATTTAATTAAATGACCTCTTTTTCATATTTTTTTTATCAGTCATTCTAATTTCAGAAATTATTTTAAAACTCATCATGATCAGATCACACATCAGGTATCTTATATCGAAGGATTATTTTTGCTTTTGTTTTCATTCACACATCTTAAATTATAATTAATCATATGTCAATTATTTGTAAACGTTTTTTGCACATTGATTATGTACATTTTCAATTGATTGGAATTCCTAAGAAATTGTAAGTCTGCCCTTTGTAATTAATTCCTCAGGTTTTCTTTCATTAGAGCATATTGCTTAAAATTCATTTGTTGACTAAACATTAAATTATTTCTGAAAGGAACTGTATTGGGTAAAAGAAATTTAAAAATCAACTACAAATGTCGTGTCGCTGTCAGTTCTAATATTACATTCTAACTCTAAACTTTTATAACTACAACTCAATAGATCCTCATTTTATACCTTATGTGCTCCATTAGTATTTTTTGTTTTTTCATTGTTTTTAAGAAGAGGTCGAATTTTAGAAGTATCCTTTAGATTTTTTAAAGAATAATCAATGATATTACTTATTAATTAAGTTTGGAATGAGATTCTTATAAGTTTTTTCTCAGTCTCCATATTTTAATAGCCAATGAAATCGGAATACACTTTATTTATGCTTCCGTTTCTTTGAGACTGTCAAAGTATTCCATCAATTGGTCATAGTCCATGTTTAATTTTACATTATCCGTATGCTGATTTTTAACACGGTGATTCCTTTTTGCTGCTGCTGCTGCAGCGACAGTGAGTGGTTCTGATAGTCGAAATTCATCTCGGAAATCTTCTTCCTCTTCCTCATCGATGAAGCACATTGGATTTCGGACAACATTCAATCCTTTATGATCAGCGTCTCCACGACGGTTTCTTGCATCATCGAATTCAAAATCCATGCCACTGAGATTGTCATCGTTCAGTATATCTTTTCTACTGTTATGCCTGTAATGGCTGCTGGAATTACTCTTTGTACTATTTGTAGCTGATCTAGGAGGAGAAGAAGTAGGAAGAGGGGGTACTGTTGTAGGAGATGAAACACTGGAACTATTATTTGATTTAATATTTCTATGTGGAGGAACAGGAGGTCTGTAATAATCTGAGGGAGATCCTGAGCAACCTCCTTGCGGACTCTGGGACTTACTCTTGGAGAAAGTCGAAGAATCAATTAAGGGAGCAGGTGAAGCTACTGGTGATGGCTTGGGTGGTAACCTTGGTGGTAATTGGACTGATGGAAGTTGTCTATCAAGCCTGGACACAGCAAATTGTTGCTGTGGAGGTGCGTTCATTAAAAGCTGTGAATCACCTGGAGCAGAATTTTGCCTTGTGTTGTCAAAATTTGGATTTGTGATAATTCGTACATTTCCATTGGGAAGAAGAGCTCCAGACGCAAACCTGCTTGACTGATGACCCGAGTGTTTGCTGCTGTCAAGCGAAGGATGAAGTGCGAGTGATGCACGTCCTAGCCATACCCAATCATGAGCATTTGTAGAAGCTGAATATCCACCACCTAGATTCAATGTACGACTCCTGATTCCACCATTCTCAAATTTAATATCCAATTCATCGAGATGGTTTATCTCTCGTTTCTTTACTCTTGCAGCGTAGACATAACAAGAGGCCACGAAAACTAATATTGCAACACTGAAGACTCCAAGTAGGACATACATAGCTATCTCAAGTGGAGTACTTCTTGGTGAAAAAGACCATCCTTTATCTACTCCAAATCCAACGGTGACTGCGTCAATGCTATGAGGACTAGGTCTTGAAGCTCTGCTACTATCATCTTTTAATGGGATCCCAGTAATATCATTGGTGAGTCCAAATAAATGCAAGTCCTTGCTGCTCTTAAAATCAGTCCGATCTTTTCCTCCTAATCGACCTGGCTTTCTAAAAGAATGCTTTGAGTTCCCCACTCCTTGATTGCTGTCATTTTGAGTAAATTCAGAGCGACTGGTACTGGTTGTAAAATTGACTTGGACCTGAGCGACTGACATGGCAAGAGGTTGAGAGTTTTGTCGATGGCATTGATCGCTCAGCTCGAGTGACACCCTAGAAAAAGTCAAGATAAAGTGTTTTGAATGAATAGGAAGTTAGAATATGGAGCTAGGGGAGTAGTATAAAGTGTCGGAAATTATCATTCTCATCAGGCAGGACTAGCATTCATTTAATCAAATTTTCTAATGATCACATTTCTCTCCTCCAACTTAATCACATCTTTCATTATGATCAGGAAGATTTAAGAATAACCCGTCAGTCACTCTTTCAACTTCCACCCACCTACTACATTACATCCTCCACAATCAACTTCTTAAGAGGAATTAACTCAATTTCCTTCCAGGACACGCACAAGACACAAAGAGGTCTCCATCGTAAAAATTAATTCTTATCCAAATGTCAAAATCCTCCCTGCTTACTAATTCTATGAGAATAAAAAGTTGATGATACCTCATGATTGGACCTGCTCCTTCGCTCACAGCAATAATTCTTGGATATTTGGAATTCTGAATTGGTGGAAGTTCTACAACACTTGGCTCAAGGCTGTCTACCGTCAGCACATAATTCTCTCGTTCCACTTCATCTAGTTTGACCCACGCATTGTCAGAAAAGCGAAGTTGGATGTTTAATAAAGCTTCCTGAAAATTTTAGACAACAGATTCTTAGGAATCTTTCTCCATCATTCATTTCAAAATAAAGTTAAAGAAAAACTTTCCTTACCTGATATTTGGCAGATAGTTTGGAAGTGATTGTCGTTTCTGCAATAAACTCGTTGTCAGAGTCCGTGTCAGGAAAGAGAGAAAGTTGGACACCTGAAATGACCTCAACTTTCATCCCTGTGATAGACACCTTGTCGTTCACAACTCGAATTTCTTTTGCTCCAAGAACGCGACCTGTCACTGGTGATACAACCTAGCGTAGCAATAACAAAAACAGGAGTTAGTGTCACATGTCACACAATCTTTAACTTTTTAATTAAAATAGTTTTTCTCTAGAAGAAAATGTTCTATTTTAATATTGTTAAAAAGTTGATAATAAGTGTGGAATCTATTATTAATTACTCATTATCCCATTTCAACTTTGAAATAAGTATAATTTACACATAACGATCAACTAATGGGTTTTCTTTTGGCAGAGTTGAATTAAATTTTTCTGGAAATTGAAGCTTTTTGTTATATAAAAGCTTGGTATCAAATGACGCCTTAATAGTATACTTCTTTTCCAATTCTAAACAATGACCCTCTTTTGATAGTTTCTTGGATGGAAAGAAAGTAATCCTGTTTATTCAGCTAAGAAGAACCCATTGTGCCTACGGAAGAAAAATGGCACCACATTTCTTTATAATGAATAAAACTCATCTTAGTCCAAATTTATTTTATTACTCAATTATTTATTATTTACTGAATTTCTGAAAATATAGTTTATTTATTCTAGAAAAAATTGAAGTTTCTAAATAGAATTTCCAGTTTGAAAAATCATGATTTAATAGTATTGGAAAGAGAAAACTTAAAATAAACTTAAAAAGGTAAGATAACTTGGGAAGACATCTAATTAATAGCTATTGCTTACTCTTTTCCCCAAATGAAAGCACTTTTCTTATGTCAATTTCATTTTCTCTTTCCTTCACATCTTCTCAAATTATTGCTGAGTCTGCACCACCACTAACTGAACCAATGACTTTCTTCTATCAAAGCAGAATGTGAAAGATGAAAAGAGAAAGTAGGAAAATTACTCAAAGTATAGCTCTTTCTTTCTATGTTACCCAAAGACTTGCTTAAATTAACTGTATATCTTATCTTAACTTTTGTTACACATATGTGTAATTTAGAAGGATGAAATATTTTGATGAAGAGATTTTTAAAGATATGAGGTCATTCTCCCTTATACTGAAAGTTTTTCCTAAAGTCAGAAGAAACTAATTTTATCTTCTAGAAATGATCCGATAGTGTTAAGAAACATCTGTCTGGAAATAAGAAGGAATAAAGCAATGGTTATGTAGCATGTTTACTTTAAAATTGCAATTCCTACATCAGGACAATCACCCTCCTTCGTGTCAATTGGCAAGAAGTATTCATAAGTAACTTCGCCAATAAAAGCAAAGGCTCTTCAAACAAATTGCCTATTACTAAGTTTGATGGGATCATTACACTTTATATTCCCTACTTTCAATAATCGATAAAATAAAATTTTAAGTTACCTGAATTTCAGTCCTTCCAGGGCTGAGTCCTTGAACGTATGGGGTTGCCCCTTTAATAACTGCTACTTGTGTATCAACCACACGTAAATAATCGGATATCAAATCCGTTATTTTGAGGTAAGTCTTTCGTGAGATGAAATAAGAAGTTCGTCCAGAGTCATGATCCGAAGCCAGAAACCTTGCAAAAACCTAAGGGAAATCAATTGAGCACGTCTGTTTTACTCTATTTCATTGTCATTTCCTGGGTACCCACATATAGTCAGAAATTGTAAAACGAAAATAAGAAGAAAAAAATAAAAGGAGATTCTAAAACTAAGTTTAGAAAAACTACTTGAAGGGAAAAAAGAATTCTGAATCATTTGTCACATTTGCTCGGAGCATCTTCAAATAAAATTTGCATCACATCATCTTTCCTAATTTCATCATGGCACAGAATGGAATAGATGATATGATACACAGTTTACTTTCACTGAATTCTAATAAACAAACAAAGGCCTGTGACCTGTTTCTGTTAAGGTTCATTTTTTATTCTAGAAAAAACTTTGCAGATGCTGCTCTTTCCGTTTTTCGTTGGTGCACTGGGGACTCTCCCGTCCGTTTATCTGAAAAATACTTTCAGTTTCCCTATGAGTTTTGCATACGAAAATCTGATTTTATATTCAAAAATTGTATTCAGGCAGGAATAGTAAGTCTCGCAATGCCAAGCGAAGTGAGGCGTTAGGAAGAATGTTCCTTTCTTTTTTGTCATCCCTTTTCACTTCCAAAGGAGCGGAAGAAAACAAGGGAATTGAACTTTCACCAAAATTCCTCAAAACTCGCGTATTAGCTTTTCCCAAACTTTGTTGAAAGTTAAATTACAGTGATATTTTCTTCCAATCCAAACCAGCCAACCAGTAACAGACGTCGAATTGTTCAAATTAAAGAAAAAGACAAATAACATAATTCTCTACGTAACCATTTTAGCATTCAATTGGATTTAACACCTTTAAAGTTTTTTTTCTTCGAAAAACCTTTGGAATACGTATTGGGATTTTAAGTGTTTACTAAGTTTAGATTCAGAATTTCTTTTTCTCGAATAGTTTCAAAAAGAAATAAAAGGAATTGGGATAATTTAATACGAAAGAAACGTACGTCAATTCTAGAATGTTGATACCAGAGGCGACAATGAAATTTGTCCTCAATTTCTAGATTGTCACCATCTTCTTCCATTTCGTTTTCATCATCACCACCATCTGTCTCTTCTTCACTCGAAGGAAAACCTCGGTTATTTTCCATGTACTTTTCCCTGATCATTTTTTCTACAGCTAAATCTCCAGCAGGGGACCCAGAATCCATTCTTGTGTCAGCCATCATCATTCCTGGACTCGTTGTTTCTTTTGCTTCACGTTTCCCATGGCTAGTTACAAAAATTAACTTTTAAGAAATATTGCAAAAATTGTTGTTATTCTTAAAATCAAGGACGAGGATAAGACGTTTCGCTGCATTTTAAAGAATAAAAAATTATTTACTTTTTAGATGGAGAAAGTCGTCACTTTCACTTTAATCCAATTTTTTTTCAAAGACGTAACAATTTGTCATGAAGCGAAAATGATTCTTAATTTTAATTTTTTAGCAAAAAGTTCTAAACTTTGAATTTCTTTGCAATTTTTGTGAAATTAAATGTGTGAATTAATTTAAGGATTGGGATTTTTTGGCAACATGTTCGACATATATTCCTTGATTCAAGAGAACGTCAATAGACGAGCTTTTTTTCTGACGTGACTTGGATTTAGATTATTAGAAACCTAGGCATAAAGCAATATATGGCTTCGAATCCGAGGTGACCAATAAGATTTGTGTTGAAAAGAAAAGGACTTTAAAAGGAGAAAGTAATCAAACCTGCTGAGTCCACTAGGAACCCTCCATCCTTTGATCTGATTAAGTTTAGGATCTGAGAGTTGAATATCAATTTGGAATTCTGGCATCCAAACAATAAATTGTGCTTGGCCTTCAAAGGTTCCATACTTGATGACAATGGTTGCATTTGTTGAGCCACGGATCTCAGATCCATCGACGTAAACTGAAGTACAGGAGGATGAAACCTAAAAATAAGAATAAGAATTAAATTTAAGCTTGGGTATGGCCTCTGTGATCCTTGACTCCATTAATTAATCATCACATCTATCCAGAGATCTCCTTCCAAGTTACAATTTTCACTTAACGAAACAAGGTTTCTCCCTTTTTTCTTAACTTCAACAAACATGTTTTAAAGGAAAAAGAAATAGCTTTTGATCCTAATATTCCTGCTCTTCCCCTCCATTTCCAAGACAATGTTGACTTCCTCAAGCCCAAGCTGTCACATCACTTTTTCTTCTAACACAAGATCAATTCCTTTTTTCCTTCGTTCGTAAATCTTTTACAAACCCTTAAGATACACGCTGCTGATTCCATTATTTATTTATTCCTATCATCCATCATCAATTCGGTTATCGATCTACCAGAGTAACATTATCATGGATAACACAAATTACATTCATTATTTCTAATATTAGATCCAAAATAATTAAAATCCCATAGAAAAGAAATTGCCTTCATTAAAGTTAAAGATGAAAACTTTGGGATTCCTTTAAAAATTTTAATTAAATTATAACTTAATTTCAGGTGACTTAATTTTACTATCAGGTGGATAGTAGGTTAATAAAAAAAAGTTTACACAAAGTATAATTTTGTTTCATCGACAAAAATTCTTACGGAAAAAGATTCTATTAATAAATATAAAACCAAAAGTTCAAAATGTTAACTTGATCCTTCAACTTTACAAATGAATAATTCACTCCAACTAATTAAATTCCGCCCTTTGATATACCAAAATGGAGTCTTATCATTAATTGTACTTCAAAAATAAGTTAGCTTTCTTGGTTGAAATTCAATTAGACAAATTAAAACTCACCTTCAAAACACTTTCATCCAATGAACGACACGATGCTTGAAGTGTAACGTCAGCAACTTGTCCAGCACGGCTCACAATAAAAATTTTCATCGACCGTGATACTTGCTTTCCATCCAGTACGGCAGTATTGACAACTTCCCAACTCTAAAATTACAATAAAAATATACAGGATACAACCAATTAATTTCATGGCTACGACCTTAATTGGTTATTTTTAAATAAATATCCCGTTGTTCTATAAAGCGATGAATGAGTTATTCTAAAAACTAAGGTACAAAATTTACAACGATTGTTTAAGATTTTGTGTAAACACGAGCTTTAATTGCAGATTAAGTATAAATCCACATGCTTATTGATTAAATCTAAAGACTACTGTAGTGGTAAGTAATTAATTATCCGAAGAAAAGAAAGAAAAAGGAGAGAATGTGTCTTTTCTTTCTTTTACTTTTCCAATACGGCTGTCAAAATTGAGCGATTTCTGATCTCTCATTCCAAGTGACCTAATTGAAGATAAATGACCCTAGACTTTCACGGTCGTTAGGAGCAGTATTATAAGTGTTACAATCCTTTGCTTTCCATTATCCAAGAAAAATACCTCCTACGTTGCTTTCAAAGAAAGAAAGGCAATACTTCTTAAACACGCTTTATTCGATCCTTGCACGCAACTTTATTTTCGAAGCAAGGTTTATTCTATTACTGTCGTCAGTATTAATGCCTTGATTACATTTTGCATGTAATAAGTAACCACACGCACATTTTTATACATTTATCTGATTTATATCAATCTACGTTTAAGAAAATTTATTTAAAGCGAAAGAAAGTGATATCTTTTTTAATGAATATTCTATCAGAGGAATCTAATTTCAGTAACTGATCGATTTTTTTCTTAGAAAGTTGCATCGATTTTATCTCAAATGAAAGTTTTTTTCTGAGTTTAACCACAAAATCAGGATGTGTGAAGTAGGTCTAGGGATTATTTTCTACTAAAACGAATTCGAACTTTACCTATTTCCGGACTGATCAAGAAGGGAGTCCAAGTAAAAAGTAATTAGAGACTCCTACAAACCTTTTAACTTTTCCGGAAGAGAAAACTCTTCCTTTCACATCAATGAGACTTAAAGTTTCCTAAAGAGCTTAAGCTTACGTTAAGAATTTATATATTTCTCTCTCCATTTTCTCTACAAACAAAATATTCCTTACTCTGACTTTCTAATTCGACAGAGACTCTTTCACTGACAGAGCTTAATATAAGTTTTTACTGTTTCGGAAAGAGTAAAGCTTTAGTTTCATCCATTTATGTTTGGCTGTCACACAAGGCACACCCTGGAAACAAATACTGCACTAAAAACCAACATGTTCTGTGATTTATGGAAACCTTTAGGGAAATAACTTGAAGGTAGTGTAAAAATTCGAAAAGAAATCTCTAAAATACTAGTATACGAGTGTTGGGATGAATAACTATAACAACAACTTGTTTTTTTAAAGCAAGCATAATGTATAGAGAGATTATTATCATCATAACCCTGCAGTAATACTACACAATCAGGCTTTCACAAAGCATATTGATTCTTGGGTCTTCGATTATTCAAAAGGAACCAAAATGACATTGGTTCTAACTTTAATAACTCGCGGAGCTAAAACACACACAACATGGAAGAAAAAAAATTCGTTAACAAGTTTTATATGGATCATACTTGATTTTATTGAATTACAGACTTTTGGCAAACTCAACTGGAAGGATACGATAAAAATATAATATCCAAATATCAGTTGAAAGTATGGAAATCCTAAAAAGTGACAGCAGGAATGATTTATGAATTCAACGTGTTACTTCCAAAAATTGGTTTTACGAATACTGAACGTGTAATCCAAAACTGCAGGATATAAACACTATATTTTAGTTAAGGTGGAAGTCGAGGAATTTTTTGGCGAGGGTATCATAAACAAAATTTATCCTACTATTTTTTTGATTTGAGGTGAGGTGGTGAACTAAAAGAGGATTTCAGATTCCAGCTTTTGCGCTTGCGTTTATCAAACTAATCATGCTGCTATAAAAATTTTTAACTTGTCGCTCCTGTCAACAAGATTTCAAGTCTTGCTTCTTTTCTTCTCCAATGTCCTATTCTTTCTTTTTGTTCTCCTATTAATAAAACCGGATCCAACTCAAGAAGAAAGAAGGATATTTTACAAACCTTTGATATGGGAAGAACAGCCTGAATGTCATCCTTTTGTATTTCTAATCTTGTGGTTAGTTTATGACGCTCATCACCAAAGTTAGCAAAAGGATCCTTTTTCATCCATGAAGTGTCAGCCGAGGGTTGAATGACGTAGCGCAGGGTCCAAACTACTCTACCTCCATCCCAGTCATCGTTAGCTTCTTCGGCTGCTTCCAAAATCCAATTAAAAACTTCTTCACCATCCCTAGAATTAAAAATACTTATGGTTAAACAGAAGAGAGGTATAGTTAGAAATAAGGGAGCATGTAAACAATCCAAATATAAAACCTAAAGAAGAAGTTTAATAACCGTTCCGCATTTTTACCACCACCACCGTGTATATATAACATATACACTCGTGTTTACGTTTTTGTTGGGAAGATTCTTAAGAACATGGCTGCAGATGCGCTCACCGAAGATGCGATTTACTTCGTCCCTGTCTTCTTCACTTTTCTTAATATACTCTCTTCTGCTTTTAATTTAGGATGCCTGGTTGTAAATGAAACGTAACATTAAGATCTTTCCTAGCAACACAAAAAATAACACGATACAAAGACTAAAATTGGCCCTCTCCCCTTCAACACCTCAATTAACCTGCTCCTTTTCCAGGCTTACTCAATTCATCTTCCTTTTTCATTAAATTCTTTCTTTCTTGCTATGATTTCCACCCTATCTCTATCTGTAATTAAATGAAACCTTAACTTAATGTTGTAATATGAAAATTTTAATATAAAACTTGTAAATATAACATATAAAACCCAGCGATAAGTCAACATTTACATCCCTCTGTAGCCTTGTTTTGAGAATTGTAGTTATCAATTTCCAGGAAGGGAAAGCTTAGATTGATTGTAAGATATTCGTTGACACGGAACTAATGGTATGTGTTTATCCAAGATTCAAAAATCAAGATGGCAGCGACTCGACTGGTCTCGATAAATCATTTGAAGCCTTCTTTTTATTTATCCTCAGTCGATAAGAGTTGCATTAAAGCTTAACTTTTGAAATCTGAACTCTAAGGTCTTCGGATCTAAGCCCTTCTTTTACACATTTAGGAAGGATCTACTGCCCCAAAATGTAAAACACTTTTGATAAAGGAATACTAACGAGAGTAGAGATCGAAATCCCAAGCGACATGGATAGGAAAAGCGTCTTTCGCTTTCCTATAAGATTTCCATTCCAAATGTTCGACTTCTGAAAGAAAGGCAATAAATCATGAAGAGTTGATGATGTCGTGTTGGAGTTCTTTAGGTTTCTGCTCAATTTCTACTCTCTTCAGAGAGTAATCTGTAACTGAGAAAAGCTTGCATAAAATTGGAAAGAAAATCCTCAATTTCAAGCTTTCTTGAATAACAAAACATAGTTTAGAAATAAAAAGAAGAAAAAAATTGTGGTTTTGTTCAAATACACAGATATGAAGTTAGAAGTTAATCTTCTATTAATTACAGGATTAAAGGCAGCAATAAACTTTTATTATGAGTGATAACTTTCTAACTTCAGAAAAACAAGATGAGATCCACTCAATACTTACAAGAACAAGTGTACACTTGGGAGAGACTTTGAAAAGTATTTCATAGAAGTATGTTTCGAAAGAATGTTTTCATTGGGATTGTTTCTTTCATTCACAACTTTATATACTACCACATCATCACATCAATAGGATTAGGAATGCTTGAAGTTAGAAGGTAATCTCTTTCCTTTTGTGAAGACAAGGAAAAGTTTCTATTATTGTTTGAGAATAGATTAGAAAGAATCCCCATTATGGATAGGATTATGATTATTGTGGTTTCCAAAGTGAAAGAAAGAGATGTCTTTCACCATTGTTGGACATTTTACCTTTCCCTTAAACTTAAATGAACTACTCTTATCTAGATCTATTCTTCCATCATTTGCCTAAAACTTACTTTTATTTTACTCTATTAGTCTCTGATTTTATTATCGAAAGCTAACTTAAGCGTCGAACATACAGGAGTCGGAGCCAGAAATTCTTTCGAACGACAAAACGTCGAACGACAGCCGCCGACAGTTGGCTCTCGTCTGGCCACA
>JAQGCN010000558.1:0-18537 GCA_034699725.1 Friesea truncata
CCGTCAAGCTCGATTCGCGAGCTGGAGGCTACACTTTATTGTAACCAGAGCGACATTACAACCAGTACATAGTGCCCTGCGGGCTAGCCAAAAGCGAGCGAAGCGAGCTTGACGGCTAGTATATATATAAAGTTAAGATTGTTTATTTGGTTTTCAGTTTCATTGTAGCCAGACACTTCCAATTACCACCTGGCTACTCATCTGGACCATATTTTGCATTTAATCGTTTTGATAATCTTCTACAACCAGAGCTTCAAGAAAAGGCTAACAGTCACAAGAAGTTTAATGGAACACTTCAGCCTTTTGATCCAATCAAAGAGCTTCTCGTACCAATAGTTCTCTGTGGTGACTTCAGAGGTTTTGACTCTGAAACTACTTATTCTCTACCTGAAGGCTATGAATCTCTACCTCCTGTACAACCTCCATTATCACCTGCATATGCTGAAGCAGTTGCTAGGATGAAGTCTATCGATAGGAATAAAGAGCAACAGGTACGCCATATTTTAAATATTCTGAGCTATAAGCATCATTATGTTATAACTATACACCATTGAATAATTTAGAATTGGGAATGTTTATAGTTTTCAAATTTTATTTGGTACAAATTAGATCTCATTCATTATTTTTTAAATTGATTTGATTATTCAATACAATTTTTTGCATTTAAATGAGGTAGGGATGATTTAAAGCTGCATATGCAGTTGTAGCAATTGGAGCATGATAGACAACGGGTCCGACTCCATTGTTAGGTCCATCTGTCCATCCATGGCTGTATGGAAGATGTCCAGCTCCAGCGTAGAGGAGCACTGGTGCAGCTGTAGCAATAGTAAGCACGAGTGCCAAAAGTAACTGAAATATTAAAAAACGAAAGTTAATTTAAAAATTTCCATATTGAAGTTACAATAATTCAAACTCACAAATTGCTTGTACATGATAAATTCTGTTTCTTTAAGCTTCAATTAAGCGTTTGATAATGAAAAGTTTGAATGAATTGAACATTTATTGATCACTCTTCCTTTTATAGGGTTTTATTTTTTACTGACCAGGGATTTCCTTAAATTCCTAGGTAGATCATATCGTTTAATCCAATCATAAGACAATCCGAAAATTATAACAAGCATCTATTAAAGGGAATGACCTTGACGTTATAGTCTTGAAGAGTTATTTTTTGCATTTATAGGCGTTAATTGTTTCATCAAAGAAAACAATGTAATTGATCTTCTTAAGGAACAATGGGTGTGGTCCTATCCTATCCTATATTATGCAAAAAAAATAAACTCGAGTCAGGAAGAGTTTATAATCCGGTTAGGGATTTTTTGCCCAATTATTTCTTTTAATTAAAATAACTTCAATATTATAGCATTCACATATCTTTTATTTTATAAGTCTCTCTCTAGAAATTCTAATCTTAGAACTTTATCACATTACAACCACATCCGCTTTGTAGCATCTTATTTTTTTCATATACGAATGTGTTTGTTTAATATGTATGGAATTATATTTATTTCTTAATTCCAGTATCGCGTAAGGCCAGTTGTTGAACATTCTGTTACAAACCCTGGTGGAACTACTTCTGCATCTGATAATATGAAAGAAATCCAACAAGGATTAGAAACTCTGGGAATCAGACCAAATAAATGTAGTTCCTCCTCCAAACATACTCGAACGGTCATTTTAAATTTTGGGTAATTTTTTAATTTACTTAGTTCTCCAGTAAACTATAACATAAACGTTAACTGCATATTCCGATTTTTATATGGAAAGCGGGGGAGCTGATAAATTGGTTGGTAATATAAAGGAAACGACCATAGAGCTTCAAGACGAATCTGTATCTCAATGTAAGTTTTTAATTTAACCTTACTTCATTTAATTGTTTTTGTTTACGTAAACACTTTTTTAAACAGTCACAATGGCATACCTTCTGAAGTGGATTAAAAACAAACTCATTGTTGAGCGACCCGAATTATTGCTTTCTGGAGATGATGATGTGTAAGAATTAGTTAAAAATTGTATAATTCTATTTGAAATATTTTTTATCATTTTAAGTCGGCCAGGCATTCTTGTTCTTATTAATGACATGGATTGGGAACTATTTGTAAGTGTAATTTAAAGTACTTATGATTTCAAAACTTAAATTAATGTTATGTATTTAGGAAGACAAATTGACTTACGTGATTTCCGAAAATGACAAGATTTCTTTTATATCGACCCTTCACGGAGGGTAAAAATATTTTTGCGAGAAAAATACGTTGCAGCTTAGTCTATTTCAGAATGAGGGTAGGTACTTTAAAATTTTTTCTTTAGCCAAAGCCCACAACTGCAAACCAATGCTCGATTTATAAATGTACCCAATCATGAAATTCTGAAAGAACCATTGCCTGTATTTTCATAAATGGTCTAACAAAGAGGTCTTCACATCAACCTAAATAACCTTAGTCTTTACCTCATCTTACCCCTTAAACACAAATTAAATTACAAATAATTGACAAGTAAAGTAAAATGAGTAAGGTGTAAGGTGTTCGTGTTACTCGAGTTGCTTATCTTACGTACCACCCCTGCGTAAGTGAAGCGACTTGCGGAGTTTGGTAAGGATTTTGCATGAAAATGTAATTTCAAGTGGGATCATCTTAATTGTTTTGTATTTTCATTTGTTATTTAAATTATGTATTAATATTTCATAAAATCCAAAAATAACATAACATTTTAGTTTGCAAAAGTAGTTTCAATATTACTTCTGAGCTAAAAACCGTTTCACAGCGTCGTTCAAATTATGATCGAGCTTGAAGTTTTGATACTTGTGCATGCATATTCTTCATAAGTTATATTAATTCTGGTCGGTGTAGGTAAAACATTTTTATCTCGCTCTTGATTATGCTCTTTCTGAGTGGGGTGGGTCCTGAACCAAAATAATGATTGGTTATGATCAGTTATTGTAAACATTGAGATATTTCTTTCGTTAACCAGAGCTGAACACGCGCTACAAACGTGCCATTACACTGCCTCACTTTATTTGTTATTTTTTGATTTGTAAGTCTAAGGATACAGATTGTTGCTTAGTTATATTATAAACTTAAGATCAGGGAGTTGTACATTTTTTAATCCAGTTGCTGAATTTGATGAGTCAACATTAACTAAGAAAGAACAAAGTGAACTTTAGTATTATTAATTAAATTCATTATGTTACTTTACTCGTTCATTTTATTGAGTTATTTTAGCTCCTTCGTCTCCATTCATCTCAATTCGTTCAGGAAGTTGTACATTTTTTAAACCTGATACAACTCACCTTAGAATCCAATCCAACTTTTCTTAAAGGTCCTCTCTTTCTGTTTTTTCGTTACCATTGTCATCGTTGTCTAATATGACAAAAAAATTTGTTTATGATGCTATGAAAACAAAATGGATATAAAAACTACTGTTATTTACCTGGCTCCAAGATTTTAGCAGCAACTACACGCCTAGACAAATGCTCCAAGAGATGCTCGTAATATTTATCAGCCGTTTCTACGCAGTATCCACAAACGCATTTGAAGCACTTGTTGTATTGCATTTTTTATGTGAGACAACTATAGGTAGAATTTTATAATTTTAAAACCTAACTTGCGGTTGTATATAATAATATATAATATATAATTTAATATAATACTTCCAATTGAGGAGTTTAGGATTATCAGAATCCGAATCTTCATCGGAGTCGGATTCCAATTCATCATCTAATGTGATTTACTATTTATTTTTAAGCAGCAGCATTATATTTGATGGGTTGAGATACTCCTAAGTCAAAATTAATATTTACGGGATATGCAACATTTGTAGAAAATGTAGAAAATTTGTTGAAAAAGGCTCTTCTTCTCGTTGGATTTCCAAATTTACTTCTCCAAGGTTGGACAAGTCCAAATATTTGAATATTTGAATTTAAACTTTTTTCAAAACTTGTTTTTTCCACTTATTATAAAAAATCCTTTAAGTTTTTCTGCCGCTACGCTTCGTTCGCTTGCAACTCTAAAGGCGTCAATGAAAGGCATCTCTCATCCGCTAATAACATTTGCTCCATGAGTGATTGCAGCAACAATATTTGTTGCTTTACTCCTAGCTATCCTTCTTCCATCAATCGTTTCCTTTTTATAATCGAACCCAACTCCAGTAAGTAGCAGATCTTCTATCAGTTATCGTTCCTTTGTTTGTTAAAATTCTGCAGCACCAATAGCTTTAGCAATCCAGACAAAATCTAAAAATTGGAGTTTTTGTTTGTTCTATTATTTTATTAAGTTAGTTTACGTTGTTCTGAGTCGATTAATACTTTATTTAAAAAAATTGGCATCTAATTTTATGAAATGATGTTTTTCTTTTTGAGTTGTACTGAACTCAACCTCAAAAAAATTGAAAAAATAGGATCTATTGTAATAAAATCATTCTTAGGAGTCCTGAAACTCATTTTTGATACTTTTGTAACCGTATCCACAGCTGAAACTTCCAGGATACCGCTTCGGTCAATCAAAAACTTTACTTGAATTTCTGCCTTTCCTTGTTTACCCTTTTCAATACCTTTCAAAACGAATTCCGCAACAAGGGTATTATTTCTGACGAATTTAGACAGCCCTTGATAAACCTGAATAAATTAATGCTTAGAAATCTCGTAGAGAAATTTAAGTAAATAAAGACTACTCGAGCTTAGCGAAATTCGTGTGTCTTCTTGATTATCCTCTGCAGTAGTATACATTTCGAATCCAACGACAGGAACTTTTGAACTTTTCCGAATAACAATGTCCGATTCAGGACTCCTTCAATTTTTTCCATGTAATATTCGAATTCGTACATAGCGTGTTCATTATCTGACAATGTATCAATGGGCACAAATGCTCCAGCAGTCGCTGTTGCTAACTTTAACATACTTCTGAGTTAAATTTAACCGTTTCAAAATGTCATTCAAATTATGATCGAGCTTTAAATTTTGATACTTTTGCATGCATGTTCTTCATATTACAAAGTTCTGGGCAACCCATGTAAACAACCCTTACATTACATGTAAGCATTGTTGTTTAATGTTAAACCAATGAAAAAACTTTTTTTTTCCAAATATTGATTTGATAAATCAAAATAAAATGTTCAATTCCAAATATTTATTCCAGTTGACATCAGACATCTTTAAAGTAGGGGTCTTTGCTCAAGCTGGTGAGGGCAAAGTTGGACGGTGGACTAGATGTATTTTGGCGTTGTTTAAAACCAAAGTTCTTTCAAATTCAATATTGAAACAAAATGGAGGAGTGCAGTCGCACTCTTCATGCTTGCCCTCCATGACGATTTAACGACTCAAAGGGTCCCGAAAGCCGTGTTTTCTATTATGTTGGTAGAGAAAGAGAACGGGCATTTTAGTTGTGCAGTTGCCAGGTTCTTGTATGAATTGGTAGCTTGTTATTTCAGTACAAGGACGAAGATTTATACCGTCCCTCCTTAAGTTGGCTTCGAACGGTCGTCCTTGAGGAGATTTTTAGCGATAACATTAGGATCTTTTGCCATGTAAGTGGCAGTGTCCAGCCGCATTCTTTGATTAATGCAATTTTGATATGCTAAGTTAGCGATAGCGTATGTTCCGGTTCCTTAATAGCAGATCGGATAACAATTTGATTTTTATTCTCCTCATTTTATTGCGGCTACAGATTAGGTCTTTCTAAACTTTCACTAACGATAACTTTTAAATAAATTTAAAAAATTGAAAATTTTTTCAATCCATGGTGTGTTGTTAGTTATCCTAATCGGAATCCGGTTCTCTGTTACGCTTCTTTGGAGGAAGAATTTCTTCTTCCTCATTATCTAAAAAAATATTGATTTTTTTGTTTAAATAACAATTTTATTTTGAAGTGAAGTTAGGTGAAGTCACAAAAGCTTCACCTAATACTGAAACATTGACTAAAAAATTAATCTTGTTAACTGGTTCAAGTATAGGAACCTTATTGATTTAAAATTAAAGTCAAAGACTCAACAATAGTCAATGAGGACTACTTTTATTATTAAAAAATTATTCAAACATACCGCTTCCAACTTTTTCTTTTTTGTCCTTTTTCTTCTCTCCCTTCTTCCTTAATTCCTTTGACGATGATGAATAAACTAAAAAATAAATGTAAATAGAATCAATGAAACAGTATTGATTTTTAATCAAATTGATTCAACGCTGACAATTGACAAAAATGATGGCAATTATTGTCAAAAAAACTATTATTATTAACAATATAAAGACATACCTTTATCAACATCCAATTTATTTTTCTTTTTATGCTTCCCTCCTAAAAGTTCCGCAATGTCCCCACTAGGTTCTGTATCATCGGTTGATGCTCTTGAATTTCACAAATAATTAAATAAAATTAGTTCATTCAGTAAAGCAAAAAGTAATTTTTGTATTATGATTAGTAAAATACAAAATTGATAAAAAGAATCATGTTATTTTTAAATTAAAATGTATTATTAAAATTGAGTTTTTGAGTTAAAGGTAAAATGAATAAAGAAAAGATAAAATATTTTACCTTTTTCCTTTCCGAAAATGTCCGCCAAACTTCCAATTGAGGGGTTTGGGTTTATCAGAATCTTCATCCAATGGGATCTCTAATCCATCATTTGACGTGATTTTCGAATCACCACCCAATGGAGTCTCCAATCCATCATCTGACGTGATTTTTGAATTGCCACCCAATGAAATCTCCGCTCCATTTTGCAATGCGGTTTCCAATTCATTTTGATTTTGTTTTTCTTCAGACTCTAAAAAAAATATTTCAAATTATTTTAAATTCGAAATAAAAGACCTTATCGCATAAGAATAAGAGGGATAAATTCTGTGTCATGAGTAGTTTCCCAGCGCATATGACGGCGAAAGTCAGGAAAGGAAGAGGTTGTCAACAGTCTCTTTCCTTTAAGTGGAGGAATGAAAAGTTGACCAACACAACAAAGAAATTACTTTTATCTAAAATTTTAAAAATTAAAATTATGTGAATTTTCTGAATATTGTAATTTTTTAAATGAAATTTGACATAATTCTAGAAAAAATTCTGAACGACAAATAATGGAAAATATTTTCAAAATTACAAAAAAGTTATTTTCTTGTTAAATTCTAAAAAAATAAAATTATATTTTCCATAATATTTCTCTAATTTTTCAAAGTAGTGATTAAAAATTGTTAGAATCATGATTATTTCTTAGTTTTTTTTTAATTGATTTAAATTGGGTTTTTACCGGATTAAAAATCCTCACTGCCGGTATCCTATTTTGTAATTTCATTAGTCAAGGGTTTTGATAACGGCAATGAACCCCTGCCTCAGTTTACAAGCGTGACGGATACAAAATTAAAAAGTTAAAAATTATTTTAAAGTAAAAAACGTTAAAGGGGGATTTGAAAAAAATCCTAATCTTTCTATTTATTTATTTAAATCGTTATCTGCTTACTTTTATCTTTATTAAACGTCTGCTTAAAATAAATTTTAATTGGAATAAATATTCTCATTTATGTTAAATCTTAAATTAAAAATCATGTCATTGTTTTTGAAGAAATCTCAACATAACTTCTCTTATACTTCTCTTCCAGAAATTTTGAAGAATAAATTAAATTTACTCAAATATTAAATGTAAAATGAAAAAAGTAATATTTATATTTTTCAAAATGGAAAAGTACAAAGAAAAAAATTAGAAATTGTTGAAAAATTTGTGAAAGAAATTTTTTTAAATAAATTTAAAAAGTTGAAATTTTTTTCGATCCATGATGTTCGATCTTATTCGGAATCCGGTTCGGGTGTAAGGATTCTGTTACGCTTCTTTGGAGGAAGAAATTCTTCTTCCTCATCATCTAAAAAAAAATTAATTTTTTTGTTTAAATAACAATTTTATTTTTGAAACAAAAATGAGAAATGGATAGTGAATCTTTACGTAAACTGGTTTAAGTATAGGGACATTATTTATTTAATTGAAATTATAAATAGTAAAAAATACTTGACTCAGAAAAACTAATAAAAGTTATTAATATTATAATTAAAAAAAATCAAGAAACATACGTTTTGGAGCTTTCTTCTTCTTCTTCTTCTTCACCTCCTCCTCCGAAGAACTGCTAATCTCTACCTCGATAACTTTTTCGATTTTCTTCTCCTTCTTCTCTATTTTTTTTAGAAGTTGATGGATACTCTAAAAAATAAATTTAAAATATCAAAATATGTTATGTAATTTTGGACAAAAAACTATGTTTTTGTAATAATACAGAAAATTTATAATAAGTTTTAAAGTAAATTCTTTAATTAATTTCAAAAAAGATTTTGAAAATCAATTTCTCAGTGAGAATTGGTTCAAGCTTGGAAACTTTAATGATTTTGAATGAAATTAGTTAAACACTTATTATTATTGAAAAATTGCTAAAACGTACCTTGTTCAACCTACTTCTTGGGATTTTTCTTTGGTGGACGAAATTCTTCATCCTCCGGCTTTTTCTCGATTTTCTTCTCCTTCTTCTCCTTTTTCAATTTCTCAATATCAATTGTGTTTTTCTCTGTGTCCTCCTTTTTTAATTACTTAGAAGTTGATGGGTACTCTAAAAAATTAATTTAAAATATCAAAATAATAAATATATAAGTTTTTATAGCCAAAGTTTTTCTTTGACCTCGGCATAAAAATGACATCAATTGTTGCAAGTATATAAACTTTTTTTATTTTGAAGCAAAACTGGCTTAAAAGTTGCTAATTAACGCTAATATTACCAACAATGATACCCCATATTTCTCTAATGTAATTTTGGACAAAAAAAACCATGTTTTTGTAATAATACAGAAAATTTATAATTAATTAATTATAAACTCAATAAAAAATAAAAAATGAAATGGTTTAAGGTCCTTTCTGCTTTCTTTCAAGTTACTGCTGTTGTAACATATTTCTTGCGAATTGTGTGGTATACTTTGTGAGGTAAAGTGAGTGGTTTAAAATCCCCATCCAATACTTTACCAATTAACTTGTAAGAATATAAGAGACATTCACGTGAAGTGTTTAAAGGATGTCATGAAGTGTCTTCAGGATCTTTAGCGCAGAACACATAATCTGACCAAACACCCACACGGCCTTTTACTAATGATACAGTACGATTGTGAATCATTAGCTTTTCATTACCATTTGGGTCAAATTGTGTTATGATAATCCCATTTCCTGTTGGTGCTGGAGATAACACAACCACCCAAGCGTGTCCACTTGCTTTTAAATGCTTTTCAGATTCTGTACGACAGAAGCCGCCTACTAAAACACAGATATGCTTTTTAAGCATATATTGTCCTGATGAGTTGTACGCATTTACTAATCCTACAACTTCTCGGGATGCTACACCGATCGTTGTAGTGTCCTGAATCAAAGATTTTAGCATCCTCTGGCGTGTGGTGTTTTGCAGCAACAGCGTTACCGAAGATACCCATTTTAGTATACCTGATACAAAGATGCATAAGAACACTAAGGTATAACAAAATAATTAAAAGAAGAAAACATACCCTACTCCATGTTCAGTGGAGTAGTAAGGTACGATGTCAGGAGTCCATGAAACGTAACTCTTCTGCTCTGGATATGTTTTTGCAAAACTTTCAAAGAATGCCATAATATTCTTTTGAAGAGCATGCTGCTCATAAATATCGCTGGGTTCAACGAATTGTTTTCTTGCTGCAAAACGGTAGTGTGCATCTCTACCATTAAATTTATCCAAAGGATCTTCAACCTTTGCCTCAACTTTGACATAGCAGTAAAAAGTTGGATCTCCGATTTCGTCATCAGAAGATTCGATATCAATTTTAGGGATTTCCAGTAAAGCTTTAGTCCCTGGTCTTTTCCGGTACGGCTTCTTAGTTAGTCCAGGTTTTAGAGCACTTTTTCTAAATTAAAAAACGGAGAAAATAAATGAATGTGAATGTGTTTTCGTGATAAGAGGGAATGAAAGATTCAAAAATATTCAGAGTGACCTCTGACCTCGGAGGTGTGTCGGATGAAAAAATGTTAGAAGAAAAAGTTGTTCACAAAAATAGTCCCTACCACTTTCGTAGAGGTTATATTTTAGCTTATGAGTTAATGAAAGATTCAAAAATATTCAGAGTGACCTCTGACCTTTGTTACACAAATGTCTGATGAACGCCTCACCAATTTTTTTTTTAATGGTTTCACGTTCTCGTTTGTCTGAAAAATAAAACTATAATTAGTATTTGGTTTAATATTATAAAATCTATTTTACTACTAGCTTTTGCCCAAACAAGCAATTTCATGGAGAAATTAAGATTCCCGATGAAAACTAATTTGTCTCTCTTGGGTAACTTATCTAAAATTAGAAAAAAATTGAATATTTTAAATTTTTTTCATCTAAAATTGAAAAAGAAGGTAAGTTTTATAAAATCAATATCACAAAATAAAAGTTTTCATTTTTACTTTCAGTTTCAGATAAAGTATAAAGTATCATGCAACTTTGAATCCAAAATGATCTTCAAGTTTTTTCAAGTTATTCTTGAAATTTACACAACTTAAAAATCGGACTCCAAAAAAGGTGCAACTAGTTAGTATTCCAGTCAAAAGAACGAATAGAAAACTTTTGACATATGCCTGTATTTATAGTACCATTGTTTTTACCGTTGAACTTTATACAAAATCACATTTACAAAGAAAAGGTGAACATGGTTTTATTTTTTTAAAAGCTAAAACCAATATTTTGAACTTGGCAAATGTTAAGTGCAAGTGAAAGTGCCAGTCATGACTAACACAAAAAAGATCCTTTAAAAGGTAAACCTTGTATAAATGAATATAAAATGATTAACCTGTTTCCCGTAGTTCAGGGATCCCTTTCCCTAATTAGTCGCTTCAATGTTTTTGTGGCTTCCTGATATTCTGCAGAGTTAATCATTGATATTGCATAGTTAATTTCATCCAAATCGAAGGGTTCATATCCAGTTCCAAAAGCATCGCCAGGTGTAATGTCTTCATTTGTAAAGTGAGTTTTGTTCATGAGCTTAGAAAAATCTTTTTTTTTCTACCGAGGTCCTTTTTAGTGTTGTTTTGTATTGATATGGGTCTTTGAATCATGTCTAATACTTGAAAATCTTAACTCTTCTTAGGTTGTAGCTTCGAAAGAGCTAGTTTTGATCGTGTAACTTCCATTTTTGGCGACTCATAGACTATTTTTATGCCATCATCAGCACTGTCTTCAGATACAGTTATTATTTCCAACGAATCCTCTCTTGGTTCTACGAGTTCTATAAGATAAGATGTGATCTGGAAGAGGGATATAATTGGATGCCTAATAACAATCTCCGAGTTTGCTCAGCATAAACATAATCAATGCGTGGATCACTGACAATTTCCTCACTGGAACCTGAATTTACATATTTCGTTCCTTTCTTAGCTTGTTTTGATGAGGTTGGTCATTTGGTGGAGTATCTAATGAAGTTTGATCTTTCTTTCTTTAATTTGTAGAAGATGATGGATTTTGTTCCATTTCACTAACAAAGGCAAGGTTTTCCTCTGGTACTCTTAAGAAAACTAGAACGAAAACCAAATTTGTGACAACTATTAATAGGTAGAATTTTAAAACTTAACTTACGGTTGTTTAGCAGCAGCATAATCTTTGATATTGAAATGAGATACTCCTAAGTCGAAATTGATATAAACGGAGATGCCAGTTCAAACTTGCTTTTCCACTTATTGTAAAAAAAATTCGTTTTTCTGCAGATACGCTTCCTTCGCCTGCAACTCTAAAGGTGTCAATGATTTGCTAATAAATAAACTTCTTACCAAATCCATCATTTAACTTTCAGAAATAAGACTCAAATAAAATGTACATGCCATTTGTTTTTACTTGATTGAAATGTTTATTTACTTTTAAGAAATAAAATAATTTTAAAAATTTACTTTCTGATAGAAATGCTTTTCAATTAATATATTTCAAGCTTCAGGGTCTTCTTTCTTGGAGAAAGCAGAGAACTTTGACTTCTCTCACTTTCTTAATTTATCTGACCCTTTCTTCAAAATATCCAATAGTAACAGTTATACCTAATTCCTTTTTCTTTAGGGCTGTTAAGCATAGCATCGCTTGGAGAAATACACAGATGCCAGTTCAAACTTGCTATTCCACTTACTGTAAAAAATTCGTATAATAAAAACATCTGCGTCAAGTGATTGCAGCAACAATATGTGTGGCTTTACTCCTAGCAATTCTTCTTGCATCAATCGTTTCATTTTACATGATTGAACCGAACATTTAAAGTTTCTTTATAAGTAATATCTCTACCTCATTATTGTAATATTAGCACGCTGTAGCCTAAGAATTTCCTTTTTAGAACGGCTTATGAAGCTTCCTCCATATAAAAATAATTTAATGTATGATCTCATTTGCTTGCAAAACTTGTAAGAAACTATAGAGCACATCCGGATTTACTTGTCATTCCATAACTATTATTTTACGAAGATGAACTTATAGCATCTTGGAATGAGAATTCGGGACAGCTATGCATGAGATTATATTTCCTACCGAAGCAAGGTGTACCACTTAAATTCATTGGAATAAAAGGGGATCAATCGAGAAGTAGGGATTTAGTGAAAACGTGATATATTGCAAAGAAACTGGTAAAGATGAACATTGGGGGAGGTGCCTATTGAAAACAACGCAATAACAAAAATTACAATTGACTGCAGTTAGGTATTCCTAAATGTTTTCTAGTCACTTTTATGCAATTTTTATCATTTTGGGACCATAGAAACTAATTTTACTCATGTTTTTCCTCAAGAGAATGTTCAAAACTCCTATATCCTTAAGGCAAAAGTGAATTTTCTCAAAATTTAAAAAGTTTCAAGCGGCAAGTCAAAACTACTATACAATATCAACCATGGGGACTTGAAACTATCGTGTAGACATGCGACCATTTGCGACGGCGTTAATTACCAATTTAATTGTTTTACATGGCCAAGGGAATGTAAAATAAATTAAAATTGTTAAGATTTTTTTAAAAAAAATTTATGAATTTTTGCGAATTGTTGCTTGTTTTAAAAGTAATGATGGAAATAATTATCAATAGTTTAGTTTTTTTGAAAATGTATGAAAATTAGAAATTTAATTGGTGAATAAACTATATAATACAAAAGTGAATTCAAAATTAAATTTATTTTAATTATTTTACTTTTGTATGAGAAGGTAAAAGGAATAAACTATAATACAAAAGTTCATTTAAAGTAGAATCCATTTTAATTATTTTACTTTTGTATGAGAAGGTAAAAGGAATAAACTATAATACAAAAGTTCATTTAAAGTAGGATCCATTTTAATTATTTTACTTTTGTATGAGAAGGTAAAAGGAATAAACTATAATACAAAAGTTCATTTTGATGCGTAAGAAGAATAAGAAAAAAAGACGATTCAGAAAAAGGATAGGAGTAGAAAAGGATTCAGGCGTCAAAAATTTCTCAGGCGCCATGTTGAGCTTACACATCACAAACTTATTACAAAGAATTATAGGAACAGACGTCACAGAAGTAGTACTAGTAGCTACAAAACTGCAACAAACACTACCACTGACTCTGGAGGCGTTTTCTTCAGTGATCATGAAGCTGATAATCAATAGGATAGAATGGAATAAAAAAATGTGCCGATTGCGACAAACGTTTTACGTTTTGAAAATTTGCAAATCGACACAAGAAGAAACCTTAAAATAACATTTCTTTAGCACCAACGAGTTGTTTAAATTCAACAATATAATCTACAAAGACTAAGAAAGCTAGCCAAACCGAAAAACAATAATTTCTTTGTGTCAAAATTGCTGCAATCTGCCGAGGAAAAACTACATGAGAGGGTTACTACATAAGGCTAAGCTAAACAAGTCCTACGGATTTTTCCAAATGAACAATATTCAATAAGGTGAATTTTTCGACCAAAACCAGACCACGATCCACATTGATCTACCCTTTAACATTGTTGTAATCTGCTTACTTAGGTTATCAGATAAGAAATTTTACTATCAGTAGGATAGAATGGACTAAAAAATGTTCAAACTGAGAAGGATGTTAAACAATTGTCAGAAATTGGTATTAATTAAGTGAGTGAACTAAAAGGAACGAAACCCAACAGGTATGGCATTATTACTTTTACGTCTTGAGAATACGCTATCTTAAGAGAAAAATGCTAAGTAGATATTGTTGCTTCCCAATGTATAAATAATAAATCTTATCAATTAAAATTAATTGACAATTACTTGTATAACAGTGTAAATTTATCTCACCTTTTGATGAAATATATTCAGCGAATTGAATATTTAGTTCTGTATAGAATAATAATATCCTTTGAGAATATACTTTATAGAATGATAACGATATTTTCTGCTGTTGTAGATGAATAGATTCTACACATCTCAGATGACTTTTGTCTTAATTTTATCTTCTCTTCCAAGACAAAGCAAGATAAAGCAAAAACTTTGCTAAGTAAGACAAGCCTCGAGAGGCAAAAACTCTAGACTAAAGCCATTAAATGTTAAGCTTGCAGTTTTGACTTTCCTATATGAAATAAGAATGATAAAGCTTCCTCTACAAATCCATTTAATTATCAGTCAATGTTTCAACATTTGTCAAAGTGGATAGCGCTATAATTAAATTAATAAATATTAAATGTCTAATTTTGAAATAGTCTTTGAATTTTCATAAAGAAATAAAGAAACTTAAGAAAGAAACTTAAAGAAATAAAGTTTAATTGAATTGCGTAATAAAAATATAAACAAAATCACTTTTTGTATCAATTGTAGCCCAAGTTGGAATTTCTTCATCTAAATTTAAATGAAAAAGTAATTAAGAATATTCTTATATTTTAAATATAAATATAAACGTAAATATTAAAAAATATAAATATACTTACTCAAAATTAGTAATACCAAAATTAAAACAATCAAATTTGTCAATTCATCAATTAAACGTTTCCCTTTATGATTTATAGAATTGGTTGAAACTGGACCTGTTGATGAAAGTTATTATTTCTCTAATTAATTAATTAATTATTTCTCAAAATGATAGAAAGAGTCGACTAAATGGGTGAGTTGGAGTTTTTAGATAAACGAACTTCCTTAATTTTACATGTGTTAATTCCAGTGCACACTTGGTGACCCTTATGACCCTTTTAATTCATTTGGCAGGCCTATGTCAATGTAAAATAAATTATTTATCGTATTCAAAAAAAATTTATATTCATCATGAATATAGAATTAAGAAAAATCTATAAAGTCTTAAAACAAATAAAACAAGTTTTAATTCATCAGACTTCCAGTTGTGGGTAGGGAAATTCTCTACCCGTTTGCAACAAAATCCATTTCCTATTTTTCCTAGTTGTGGGTAGGGAAAAAATCCCTACTCGTTCTTAAATCCTTACTCGTTAAACTTCATTATTGTTAACTTTTTAAGAATATCAATTGCTACCAGTGAACGACGGATCAACTCACATCACAATTAAGAATCGACTTGGTATTTATTATTCTGAGATTACTACTTTAAATATTTTGTGGGTACGTTTATCTCAAAACTTATTGCTACATGCTACAATAATGCTACTTCACCCATCCCTATAATCCACCACCAAAGTTCCTCCTATTTATGGAAGGTCCTCACATCCTTCATTGTCCATCTGTAAATGTTTTTAAAACCTTGATTAATTTTTCAGTTTAAATTTTAAATATAATTACCAAATCTTGTAATTCTTTAGTCCCAACTACTTCGCCAATATATTCAATAATTAATTCGCCTTTTGAAAACGGAGACTTGGTTTTAACTCCGTATCCTTTCAACTCGTTGTAGTAAAAAAGTCGTAGTTTTGACTCGTCTGATTCCATTTTGTTTTGACAATGTTTCCAAGCATTGCAATTATTCTTATTACATGCCCAAAGGGTTATTGTAAAGGGTCAAATTTAAAAATTTAACTTCTTTACTAACTGTTTGTGGCCAAATATAGTTTATGTCAATGGTGAGTGTGGTTCCACAGACATCTTCCATTAGAGGGGTCATTTGATATTTATTAGGAGAGGTGGATGTGGTAACCATGTTACGACAATCTTCTGCTGTAACACGGACTGGAGATTCTTCGAACACCTTACTGTGAGAACCCCAGAATAAGTAACTTCTGGATTTGTAGTTCTTGGTCGCTGAACATTTCCAACCCTTGACGCTTTTCATCGAGGGATTTTCTGTCAGTGTCGTGATCGGAAGGATTTTTGTCTCTTGTTTGATTTCCTGCAACTCGCAGTCATTGATGTCTGGCAAGCGGTAGACAAGTGACCCTTTGTTTGGATCGCAGTAGTAGAGGCTGGGGGATTTGGGGGTAAGGGATCTATAGTAAAGTCTGAGTAATGCTTCTTCATCTTCAAAATTTTCTCAATAATTTCTATTACATTCTTTAATGTAAAATATTTCACTGTCATATTCACGTGACAGCAGCTGACTATCGCAATTATTACACCTTACGGTCTGGTGAGTACCAGAATTAATCATTTCTGAAGCTAAGGACTTCTTTGACTGTTGTATACATTAAAAAAAGTGAATTTCCACTGTATTTACAAGTCATTTTTGAATGTGGGTCTGCAAATTCAAATCCAGATTTTAAGAATTCGCCAAATCATTTTCTACATGTATTCGAATGTTATATGTTTAATTTTTCCTTATAAGTTTTTGGCTTCTCTTTGAAATGATATTAAACATGACATTTGTGAGTGTTAGTAATAGTTATTTGAAAACAATTAAATTTAATTTCTTTTTCTACAGAATATATTTTAATAAAGCCTTCGGGGCTGCAAATGTGTGTATATTTGATACGTCCGCATAAACACTCCAACGTCTACATGTAAATTGTGCATTGCGATGACGATGAGACTATGCTGCTAAACACAATCGCAATTATTGCACCTTTGGGTCTGGTGAGTACCAGAATTAATTTCTGAAGCTAAGGATTTCTTTGACTTTTGTATACATTAAAAAAATGTGAATTTCCACAGGTTTTACAAGTGATTTTTTAATGTGGGAAAATAAATATTATTCCCATTTTTCATATTCTTTAAATATATCTTCTTGATAATATTTTGTTTCGGTGTGAAGCTCTCAGCAAAGACTAAAATGTTAAAAATAATTTAATTAATTAAAATTTGCTAATTGAAATCCGGATTGTAAGAATTCGCCAAATAATATTCGAAATGTATTCGAATGTTGAAGTTAAATTTATCCTTAAAAGTTTTAGACTTCTCGTTGAAATGATATAAACATAACATTAGTGAGTATTAGTAAGTTATTTGAAAACAATTTACGTATGCGTATCACTATGCGCATTATGTGTACGTGCTTGTACGTACGATAAATACATGCAGAAAATGCACGAGAATGGGATTGGGAAGCTCAGAGGGAAAAGTTTTTACTTTCCCAAAAAACACTAAAAATTTGGTAAACTTTAAGGGAGACTTTACTTTCCCTAATGTTCAAAATGCTAATGTGACAAACTTTTTACGAACTAACATATTCCGCAGATAGCAACCTCCCTAATAATGCATATTTTCTTTTAGTTAGTCCATGTTCAGAATTTCAAGGTTGATGAAAGCATTAAGATTTCGTTTTGTGGGCTAGGTTTAGTTTCTTAAGCATACAAATATTAAGTTCTTAACATTTAGTACAACCAATCAAAATTTTAGTTTTTGTGTTATTATTTTTATTTAGTTTGATTTTAAATAAAAACATTTTTATATTATTAAATTTGATTAATGCTTTTGTTTTATTACCACTATAATTATTGAAAAGTCTTTGGTAAGCATTTTTTCAATGTTTTTAATTTGAGTAATTGATTGCATCTTGATGTTACAACAAGTCTAAGTGTTGAAGAGAAGATCAATGAGAATAAACAACGCCAACCGTGTATGGTGATATGCTAACTTTCACTTTCGCTGAGTTCTGCCTATTTTATTTTTGGACGGACGACTACTAGCTTTTTAGACAAATTTTTTGCGGCAAATTTTCTGAAGATTCAACTTTAAATTGTTTAACGGAAAAAAATGCATCATCATAACAAATCACATCATTTACATTTCATATTCATCGTGTTTTTATTTTAATCAACAATCCAATCTCACTGGCGAAAACAAACAAAAAAGTTAAAGTAACTTCAATAATTTTATTGTTTTTATTGCTTTCATTTTCCATAATCATTTGTCCGTTTAACCCCAGCCCCACATGAGTTCTATACTATTATGATGACTGCCTTACCATCAAACTTGGATGTTCAACGTAACGCCGAATTGCAATATCAGAACAATGGTAATTCAGTCCCAATGGGTTCAATGGACACACACTTTATAGCAAAATCCATAGAGGACTTTAAACTTATTAAACCAATCAGTAGAGGAGCTTATGGGTAAACTTTATAATTATTATTCCTTTGATAGTCATGATCATTTAGTTGATATTGAAGTCTTTTTTATTGTATAGCAAAGTTTACCTCGGTTACCGTAAAGACAAACCTGGAACTTTATATGCTATAAAGGCTATCAAAAAAGAAGA